>JACEFZ010006446.1:0-28674 GCA_014155875.1 Cepaea nemoralis | reverse complement strand
GATGGTCATCCCTGGCAGCCAAGTCTATGAGCACGAGACTTGGTGATCGTGTGAGATGGTCATCCCTGGCCGCCAAGTCTATGAGCACGAGACTTGGTGATCGTGTGAGATGGTCATCCCTGGCCGCCAAGTCTATGAGCACGAGACTTGGTGATCGTGTGAGATGGTCATCCCTGGCCGCCAAGTCTATGAGCACGAGACTTAGGTGATCAGTGTGAGATGGTCATCCCTGGCCGCCAAGTCTATGAGCACGAGACTTGGTGATCGTGTGAGATGGTCATCCCTGGCCGCCAAGTCTATGAGCACGAGACTTGGTGATCAGTGTGAGATGGTCATCCCTGGCCACCAAGTCTATGAGCACGAGACTTGGTGATCGTGTGAGATGGTCATCCCTGGCAGCCAAGTCTATGAGCACGAGACTTGGTGATCGTGTGAGATGGTCATCCCTGGCAGCCAAGTCTATGAGCACGAGACTTGGTGATCGTGTGAGTTGGTTATCCCTGGCCGCCAAGTCTATGAGCACGAGACTTGGTGATCGTGTGAGTTGGTTATCCCTGGCCACCAAGTCTATGAGCACGAGACTTGGTGATCGTGTGAGTTGGTCATCCCTGGCCGCCAAGTCTATGAGCACGAGACTTGGTGATCGTGTGAGTTGGTTATCCCTGGCCGCCAAGTCTATGAGCACGAGACTTGGTGATCGTGTGAGATGGTCATCCCTGGCCGCCAAGTCTATGAGCACGAGACTTGGTGATCGTGTGAGATGGTCATCCCTGGCCGCCAAGTCTATGAGCACGAGACTTGGCGGCCAGGGATGACCATCTCACACGATCACCAAGTCTCGTGCTCATAGACTTGGCTGCCAGGGATGACCATCTCACACGATCACCAAGTCTCGTGCTCATAGACTTGGCGGCCAGGGATAACCAACTCACACGATCACCAAGTCTCGTGCTCATAGACTTGGCGGCCAGGGATGACCAACTCACACGATCACCAAGTCTCGTGCTCATAGACTTGGTGGCCAGGGATAACCAACTCACACGATCACCAAGTCTCGTGCTCATAGACTTGGCGGCCAGGGATGACCAACTCACACGATCACCAAGTCTCGTGCTCATAGACTTGGCTGCCAGGGATGACCATCTCACACGATCACCAAGTCTCGTGCTCATAGACTTGGCTGCCAGGGATGACCATCTCACACGATCACCAAGTCTCGTGCTCATAGACTTGGTTGCCAGGGATGACCATCTCACATGATCACCTAGTCTCGTGCTCATAGACTTGGCGGCCAGGGATGACCATCTCACACGATCACCAAGTCTCGTGCTCATAGACTTGGCGGCCAGGGATGACCATCTCACATGATCACCTAGTCTCGTGCTCATAGACTTGGCGGCCAGGGATGACCATCTCACACGATCACCAAGTCTCGTGCTCATAGACTTGGCGGCCAGGGATGACCATCTCACACGATCACCAAGTCTCGTGCTCATAGACTTGGCGGCCAGGGATGACCATCTCACACGATCACCAAGTCTCGTGCTCATAGACTTGGCTGCCAGGGATGACCATCTCACACGATCACCAAGTCTCGTGCTCATAGACTTGGCGGCCAGGGATGACCATCTCACACAATCACCAGATTTTAGGTTTAGACCTGCAATCTTGTCCGGATTATGCCACATGACTACGACATCCAAGTATTTATCTTTTTGCCTTCCCCTTGCTCATTCCCCATCAGTTGTGCCAGTTATCACTAATTTTTCAAGTTTATTCCTATTCATCATGTACTTCAATTAGATTTATAAGTCTAATTTCACCATTTATTTACGGTTTTTATTTGTTCCTTGTCGGATAGTCCGTTAGGTTTTCTGTCCGTCCCTGGTCTTCTTTGCAATTACCTCAGAAACTATTTCCAACTACCATTAGATGTTTCTCGGCGTGTCTGCTAACTGCCCATGTTTGACACATACACAACAGTACGGGTTCGCTATAAAACCTCAACACTCTTTTTCTCAGTGCAATTGACAGTATTTTATTGGTCAGCATGCCTTATTCTTGCAAGAATGTTTCCGGATTTGTGAATTAAACATCCTATGGAGATTGAAGCTATCTTGAAAGAAGTAAACCCACAAAGAGAACTGGTTACTTGGATCAAAAAATAACACTCGACGTCCTTAGAGCATGCTTTGAGAAGGGGAAATCTGAAGTATGTCGTTGTCAGAGTCCGACAGGGGACAGCGATGCAGGGACATCGTTACGACCGCCAGGCGACTTAGCTCCCAGTAAGGGATGCAACCACTTCGTTGCGCCGCCAGGCGAATGAGTTACCGGCCTGCGAGATCGCTGGCTGACCAGCGGTCAGGCCGCCAACGCAAGACGCACGCCTGCCACGTGACGCCACGTCAGGCAGGAGGCAAGTTGCAAACCAGGTCCAGACAGCTCTGGGGACACGGTACAGGACGGACGTGTGATTGAGAGAAAGGCGTTGTATCGTTTCTGTATTGAAAGGCGAGTGTCTGGACATCTTGCGAGTCAGACTTGTGAACTGTATTGTGGATGTAAGTTGTAAAGTATCCATTATATATATTTGTGATCATCGTTCTGTATTTGATACGTTAATAAATCCATCGAACGATGTGTCGTTGAGTCTTACGTCAAATCACGTTGTAGTTGTATTGTCTCACACTTGTTAGGAAAGCGAGCCAAGTTTAAGACCCTGACATGTGTGAACGTGGAGGGCTCGTCCAGCTTTAATTTAGTTATATTTGAACGTGAATAGCTTGTCCTTGTTGAACGTTTAATTTAATTAGATTTAAACTTAAATGTGATCATGGAAGGCTCATTTTGATTGTTACTACATTATTTAAACATGTGTAAGACCATTTGTAAACGTACAATGCATACATTCTGTTTGATCCTGTAAGCGTGTAAAACATTTGTGATTTGTGAAACTTGTCACCGTTTTGACCTTGTCGACATTGTGATCTTGTCGCCATTTTGACCTTGTCGCCATCTTGTAAACTTGATGTCTATGTCCTTACTGAATGTCATCTTGATGTAAGTGATGTGTCATCAATGTTGTAGAGTGTTAAGATACTTGTAGATTGTCTTTGTGCATTGAGTTTGTGGAACGCAAAAAGTGTTTGGAAAGAAAGTACGTGTATTGTAAAAAAACTGTTGACGGACAAACTTACGACATACAATTATACTCAACGCCATACAAACCTAATCAACACTTAGTGACAAGCAGGCACACACCAACAAATAGACGCTAATTTATCTTCTTCCAAAATAAAAGCAGGTTTTTCCGTACCATCCGAAACCTTGCCGTAGAGGTCATTTCCGATTCGAAGTAGCGACCCTACAGTTCCTAGCCCGATTTTCAACCGTTCTTCACCGCATCCAGGGCACTTGAGTATACTTTTTTCTTTTCGTATACTTTAAAAATGCATTTTTAGGCACATATCGTCCATATAAACAGATTGTAACTTGTTGATTACTAACCACTTATAACATATTGTGTGTGGCTGGTATTTCATTGACATTTTTCCATCATGTCTTCATTATTTGATTTCATTGATATAGGCATAAAGTTACAGTTACATGGTGATGAATTAACACAGTGGAGTGAGCAAAAATATGCTGAATACCTACTAGTACAGGAGAAAGCGGCTGAGCGTGAAGAAAGAGCAGCTGAAAGAGCATTAAAGCAGGCAGAGATGGCTGCCAAACAAGGAGAGGCCGACACAGCCTTAAAGCAAGCTAAGATAGATAGTGAGTTGAAAAAGGCAGAAATAGCAGCTCAGAGTAAAAGAGAAGAACTGGAGTTACAGTTAAAGATGAAACAACTTGACACTGAGACTGCGATTAACAAAGAGTATAAGAAATCTGAGAGACTGGAGAAAGAAAACCAGTATAAGAAATATCAAGGTATTGTACGTAATTATACCTCGGGTGACTGCATCGCAGCCTTTACCCAGAATTTTGAAACTTTAATGGAACATTATCAAGTTCCACTGTCTGAATGGAATATTGTGTACATGAGGAGTTTGTCAGGGGAACCTCTTAAAGTTATTGAAACCATCCCCAAAGACCTCAGAAAAGATTACCATTATCTGAAATCTAAGATTATGGCACATTTTATGTTAGATGAGGCAGGTTACAGAGAACAGTTCAGTAAATTGAGCCCAAAACCGACTCAAACGTTCTCTGACTACCTCTGCTTAGTCCGAGATATTTTCACCAAATGGACGTCAGCAGCCAAAATTGAAAAAAGTTATCAGAGATTGGAAGATCTAATCATTAGAGACAAAATTGTGTCATCTATTCCTTCAGCCTTTGCTAAATTTTTGTTAGAGAATGAATGCTCTAGTGTGGATGAAATTGAAAGACGGGGTTCGGCTTACTACACAGCCAACAAAGATTGCTTTGCTACTGAAGATACTAACATTAACTTTGTAGCAGCGGCTAATTATGACAAACAACCCTATAGTAGGCAGAAATTTCGTAAGCCTACCTCTGAGAAGTTTTATCAGTGCGGGTATTGTAACCATTCTCATCATCAGAGTGAGATGTGTGATAAAAACCCTCGTTACAAGACGTACTTACAACACAGGGTAAATCAACGAAATCAGGAGCGTGAAACCTTCAAAGGGTTGACTAAATGTTTTCTCTGTAAGGCGTTCGGACACCATCGGAGGGATTGTGAGGGCAGGCAGATGACAAAAAAAGCAGGTGCCGCCTTGGATGACAGTTCCGCGTCTGAAGAAGAAGAGCCAGAGAAACATCCTGTGAACTCATCACAGGCTGTTGACATATTCAACGCAAACAAATGCTATGTTTGTAATACTTTCTATGAAGATGGTATTTTAAAATGCGGTCATACCATCCCTATTGCCAATGAAGAAGCTAATTCGGTAATAGGTTCAAAGGGCAGAATAAACATCCATCACGGATATGTAAATGGCAAATATGCTACAGTCCTTCGCGACACAGGAAGTACAATCATTGGCCTGAAAAGAACGTTCATATTGCCTACAGATTACACAGGCAGGCACGTAACATGTAGAACATTCTCAGGCAATATTGAGAGATACCCATTAGCATGGGCATATATTGATACACCTTTCCTCACTGGGAAAGTAAAGTGCGCTGCACTAACCAGTCCAGTTTGTGATATAATTATTGGTAATTTACCTGAGGTAAATGATAAACCTCATGACATAACATCTTCATGTAATGATGATACCATAACATCACCATCAAATGTCATCATTGAAAATATCACACCACCTATTGATTTTAATGTAGCTAATGTAGCACTAAGTTCTCATGACATCATTGAAACTATTGTTCCATCATCATCATCTGATATCATTGAGTGTGTGAACGCAGTAACAAGAGCTACTGCTAGAGTGCAAGATGAAGTAAATCAAACTGAGGCGATACAATTGCTCAGCCCAGTTTCACTACCTACTAACACCATGAAGGAAGCATTTGTAACAGCCCAAAAAGCTGATCCTTCATTGGCAAAATACTTTGACCTGATCGGCCGAAAGCCAAAAGTAACCAAGAATGCAAAATGGCATTTTGCGATGAAAAATGACATACTCACTAGGTATTACACCAGAGGTGACAATACCACAGAGCAAACTGTTTTGCCAACTAGTTATCGCAAACAAGCCTTACATCTTGCACACGATATACCTCTTGCAGGACATATGGCATACGTTAAGACCAGATCAAGGTTATTGACACAATTTCACTGGCCAAAATTTTGCAATGACATTAAAGAATATTGCAGAAGTTGTGACACCTGCCAGAAACTGGTTAAAAAAGGTAAACACCCACAGGCAAAGTTACAAGTTACCGACTTAGCCAGTCGACCTTTTGAAAAGCTATCGGTTGACATAGTGGGCCCTCTTAGTCATACAACAACTAGAGGGAATAAATTTATTCTAACAGTCATTGATCAATGTAGTCGCTGGCCAGAAGCTATTCCGTTAAAGAACATAACTGCCAATGAAATAATGGAAGTGTTCTTCCATATTTTTTCTAGGATAGGTTTTCCAGATACTATCCAATCTGATAGGGGCACTCAGTTTATTGTCGCATCCACCCAAGCTTTCACCAAAATGCTGGGAGTGAAGCAGTGTTTCAATTCCTCCTACCATCCTCACAGTAGCGGAGTAATAGAAAAGTTTAACGGGGATCTTAAGCACATGCTTGCAAAAGTAACGCAAGAACACCCCAACAACTGGGATGTATATCTACCAGCTATTCTTTTTGCTTATCGCGAGGTACCACATGCTAGTACCGGTTTCTCTCCTTTTGAACTTATCTATGGTGCCAAACCACGTGGCCCATTGACCATTTACCACCAAATGTTAACTGACTCTACACCAGTACTTAAACCCATATCATCATACTTATATGTGACATCGTTGCGTGAAAGAATCATCAAATCTTGTGTTATTACAAAGAATGCACTAAAACTATCTGGTGCTACTTATAGACAGTATGCTGACAAAGGTAACAGGACAATAACATTAACACCTGGACAGGACATTCTTCTTCTGCTACCTAGTGACAGACACCTTCTGGCTGATTCTTGGCAGGGACCTTTTAAAGTGACAAGACAGATTTCACCTGTAGACTACGAGATCCTTATTAAAAAAAAACACAAAATATTTCACATAAATATGCTAAGACCATACCACAACAGAGACGACGAACAAGACGATACAACAGCTTGTACAGTGATAATAGATCACGAAGACGACGATGCTAGTGACGAAATTCCAACACCTGCATTAGACACGACTGACTGCTTGAAGGAGATCAAAATCAACCCAAATTTAACTCAAGCAGACACAGACAGGTGCAAACAACTTATACAACAGTACAACACCATCTTTTCCAACAACCCAGGTGTCAGAGCCTAACATGGGATAGCTATGCAGCAACATCGTTACGACACCCGGCGGACAAGAATTGTCGGCTGGCAAGATTGTTACCTGACACGCGACCAGCGGTCAGGCTGACGATAGACGCACGCAGGCCACGTGACGCCACTAGAGGGAGTGGGCAGTTTGCGTGCTAGCCTCAGACCGAGCTGGGACCGGAGACTGGAAGGACCTATGCGATGAAAGCAAGGCGTTTGTGTGGATCTCTGTGGTTGAAAGCCGAACGACTGATATCTTGAGCGTCAGACCTGTGAGCTGTATTGTGGTTGTGAGCGTCGTGAGTTATATATTGTAGATTGTTGTAATTATCGTTCTGTATTTAATATGGCAATAAATCCATAGAACGTTGTGTCGTTGTGTCTTACGTCCAATCACGTTATACTTGTACTGTCTCACACGTGTTAGCTAACGAGCCAATTATAAGATCCTGACATGTGTGGACGTGGGTTGCTCGTCCTTGTTTAAGAACCTAATATATGTAGACGTGTGTTCCTCGTCTTTGTTATCTAAAACTATAATTCTTGAACTTGTAAAATTTGTCAAGGTTATAGCTATGTAAATGTGATCGTAAAAGTCTCAGTGTGATCCATTACTACATTGTTTACATATGTTTAAAACCATTAGTAAATGTGCAGTACATATTGTTTGATCCTGTAAACGTGTAAAAACATTTGTGATTTGTGAAACTTGTCACCGTTTGACCTTGTCGACATTGTGATTTTGTCGCCATTTTGACCTTGTCGCCATCTTGTAAACTTGATGTCTATGTCCTTACTGAATGTCATCTTGATGTAAGTGATGTGTCATCAATGTTATTGAGTGTTCAGATACAGATAGATTGTCTTTGTGCATTGAGTTTGTGGAACGCAAAGAGTTTTGGAAAGAGTGTAACTTCTGTTGAGAAAAACACTGTTGACGACAAATTTACGACATACAAGTATACTCGACGCCATCCAAACCTAATCAACACTTAGTGACTTGCAGGCACACACCAACAAATAGACGCTAACTTATTTCTCTCCAAAAACAAAGCAGGTTTTTTCCGTACCATCCATAACCTTGCCGTAGAGGTCATTAGTGGTTCCAAAGTAACGACCCTACAGTTTTCCTAGCCCGATTGTCCAACCATTCTTCACCGTATCCAAGGGCACTTGAGTATATTTTTCTTTACTTTAACTTTACGTATGCATTAGTGGGCACGCATCGTATAGTAAAATCAATTGTAAATTGTTTTTCTACTAACCATTTACAACATATTTTGTGTGGTTGATTATCATTGACGTATTTTCTCCATCATGTCGTCATTATTTGATTTCATCGATATGGGTATTAAATTGCATCTGACAGGTGATGAATTAACAAAATGGAGTGAGAACAAATACGCAGAATACCTACTTGTTCAGGAAAAAGCTGCTGAACGCGATGAAAGGGCAGCTGAACGAACTGCAAAGCAAGCAGAAGCAGAATTGGCTGCAAAGTTAAAGCAAGCTGAGATAGACAGTGAACTTAAGAAAGCAGAAATAGCAGCTCAGAGTAAGAGAGAAGAACTAGAATTACAGTTGAAAATGAAACAACTTGACACTGAGACTTCAATGAATAAAGAGTCAAAGAAATCTGAAAGACTGGAAAAAGAAAACCAGTATAAGAAGTATCAAGGTATCGTACGTAACTATACCTCGGGTGACTGCTTAGCAGCCTTTACCCAAAATTTTGAGACGTTAATGGAACATTACCAAGTTCCACTTTCTGAATGGAATATTCTATATATAAGGAGTCTATCTGGGGAACCTCTTAAAGTCATTGAAACCATCCCCAAAGACCTCAGAAAAGAGTACCATTACATTAAATCTAAGATAATGGCACATTTCATGTTAGACGAGGCAGGTTACAGAGAACAATTCAGTAAATTGAGTCCAAAATCAACTCAAACGTTCTCTGACTACCTCTGTTTAGTCCGAGATGTTTTCAGCAAATGGACTTCAGCAGCCAAAATTAACAAAAGTTATGATAGATTAGAAGATCTCATCATTCGAGATAAAGTCATTTCTTCTATCCCATCATCTTTTTCTAAGTTCTTACAGGAGAATGAATGCACAAGTGTGGAAGAAATGGAAAGACGTGGGTCGGCCTATTACACGGCCAACAAACAGTGCTTTGCCACTGAAGCTACTGACAGTAACTGGGTAGCAGCGGCCAACTATGAGAAAAACTATAGTAGGCAAAAACCAAACAGGCCTACCTCTGAGAAATTTAGACATTGCATTCATTGTAAATTTTCTCACCATTTGAACGAGATGTGCGATAAAAACCCAGGGTACCAAACATACTTGCAAAATATGGTAAACAGACAAGACAGAGAACGTAAATCGTTCAAAAGTTTACGTAAATGTTTTCTCTGCAAGGCTTACGGGCACCATCGCATGGATTGTAGAGGCAGGCATATGACCAACAAAGCCAATGCCGCCTTGTTCGATAGCTCAGCGTCAGAAGACGAAAATCCAGAAAAACATCCTGTGAATGCAGCACAGGCTTGTGATGTATTTAGTGCTAACAAATGCACTGTCTGTAATACCTTCTATGAAAATGGTATCTTAACATGCGGGCACGCCATCCCTATTGCCAATGAGGAAGCTAACTTGGTAATAGACTCAAAAGGCAGATTAGACATCTATCACGGGTATGTTAATGGCAAGTTTGCTACAGTACTTCGCGACACCGGAAGTACACTTATTGGCCTGAAAACAACATTCATAACGCCTACAGACTATACAGGCAGGCACATTACATGTAGAACATTTTCAGGCAATATTGAGAAATATCCATTAGCATGGGCATACATTGAAACACCTTTCCTCACCGGGAAAGTAAAGTGCGCGGCACTTACAAACCCAGTGTGCGATATAATCATAGGAAATTTACCTGAGGTGAATGACAAACCTCATAACCATGACATAACATCACTATGTATTAATGATAACACATCACCACCAAATGTCATCACTGAAAATGTCATATCACCTATTGAATGTATGTTAGCTAATGCAGCACTAAGTTCTCATCACATCATTGACGATATCATTCCATCATCATCTGATGTCATTGAGTGTGTGAACGCAGTAACAAGAGCTACTGCTAGAGTGCAAGATGAAAGTAACCAAACTGAGGCTATACAAATGCTTAGCCCAGAATTACCACCTAGTGACTCTATGAAGGAAACATTCATTTCAGCTCAAAAAGCTGATCCTTCACTGTCAAAGTACTTTGAGACTGATCGGCAAAAAGGCAAGAGTAACCAAAAATGCGAAATGGCATTTTGCTTTACACAATGATATACTCACCAGGTATTACACCAGAGGTGACATTACAACAAAGCAAACTGTTTTGCCAACTACTTATCGCAAGCAAGCTTTACATCTTGCTCACGATATACCTTTTGCAGGTCATATGGCATATGTTAAAACCAGGTCAAGACTATTGACACAGTTTCATTGGCCAAAATTTTGCAATGACATAAGAACATATTGCAGAAGTTGTGATACATGCCAGAAACTAGTAAAAAAAGGTAAACACCCACAGGCAAAGTTACAAGTCACTGACTTAGCCAGTCAACCTTTTGAAAAATTATCAGTTGACATTGTGGGCCCTCTTAGTCATACAACAACTAGAGGGAATAAATATATTCTAACTTTTATTGATCAATGTAGCCGCTGGCCAGAAGCTATTCCGCTAAAGAACATTACTGCCAACGACATCATGGAAGTGTTCTTCCATATTTTCTCCCGAATTGGGTTTCCAGATACTATCCAGTCTGATAGAGGCCCTCAGTTTATTGCCGCATCGACCCAAGCTTTCACCAAAATGTTAGGAGTGAAGCAAGTCTTCAATAGCCCCTATCATCCTCACTCGAGCGGGATTATAGAAAAGCTTAATGGGGATCTGAAGCACATGCTTGCAAAAGTAACTCAAGATCACCCCAATAACTGGGATGTATACTTACCAGCTGTTCTCTTTGCTTATCGCGAGGTACCACATTCTAGTACCGGTTTCTCTCCTTTTGAACTAATCTATGGTGCCAAAACGCGAGGCCCATTAACAATTTATCACCAAATGTTAACTGATTCTACTCCAGTACTTAAACCCATATCATCATTCTTGTATGTAACATCATTGCGTGAAAGGATTATTAAATCATGTGAAATTGCTAAAAATGCACTAAAACTATCTGGTGCTACGTACAGACAGTACGCAGACAAAGGTAACAGGACTATAACATTGACACCTGGACAGGACGTTCTACTACTACTACCTAGTGACAGACAGCTACTGACTGATTCTTGGCAGGGACCGTATAAAGTGACAAGACAAATCTCACCGGTAGACTACGAGATCCTAATAAAAGACAAACACAAAATATTTCACATAAATATGCTAAGACCATACCACAACAGAGACAACGAACAAGACGATACGACAGCTTGCACCGTGATAATAGATCACGAAGATGACGATTCTAGCGACGAGATTCCAACACCTACATTAGGCACGACAAACTGCTTGAATGAGATCAAGATCAATCCAAACTTAAGTCAAGCAGAGACAAACAGTTGCAAACAGTTGATACAACAGTACAACACCATTTTTTCAGACAACCCAGGACAAACAGAATTAGTACAGCATCACATCACACTCACATCAAACACACCCATAAGATGCAGACCATACACAATACCATTACATTACAAGGAACAACTACATCAGGAAATCATCAACTTAGAAAAAAACAACATCATCAGACGATCCCTATCAGACTTCTCTTCACCCATGGTCATTGTACGCAAAAAGGACAACACAATACGACTTTGCATCGACTACAGAAAACTGAACAAAATAACTGTTTTAGATCTTGAACCAATGGCAAACACTGACGATCTTCTGACAGAACTGACAGACGCTAAGTTCTTTACGACGCTTGACATGTCTAAAGGTTACTGGCAGATTGCTGTACATGAAGACAGCAGACATCTAACAGCTTTCGCCACGCCTTGGGGACTGTACGAATGGTGCAAACTTCCATTTGGGCTAGTCAATGCCCCAGCCACATTCGTACGCATGACACGACTCCTCCTAGCTGACATTCCTAATATCATTTGCTATATCGACGACATCTGTGTCCATACAGAGACAATGACGGAACATATAAAGACACTAGAACAGACACTAGAACGTATCAGACAGCACGGACTGACAGTGAAGCCTTCAAAGGTGAGCATGGCTTACCAAGAGATATCATTTTTGGGGTACAGAATATCCAATGGCTTTGTCATGACAGACAACAAAATTGTCTCCAAAATTCTAAAACTGTCACTTCCAACGAATAAGAAACAAGTCCGCAGCTTGTTGGGACTGATCAACTATTACAGGAGTTTCATTCCTGATTTTTCAGAACTGACCGAGGTTTTTACTAATTTACTAACTAAGGATAAGCCTGAAAAAGTTGTACACGATGAATGCCTACGAAATGCATTTCATAAAGTTTTGGCATACTTTTCTAATAAGAATTCGAATAATCTCATCCTTAAATTGCCCAACATCCATTTACCTTTCAGATTGAGAACAGATGCTAGCTCCGTTGCGATTGGGGCAGTCCTGTTGCAGGAATACAACAACATCCTGCATCCCATTTGTTTCATATCAAGAAAACTAAGGCCTCGAGAGCGTGCATGGTCCATTCCGCAATTAGAGGCACTTGCCTTAGTAGAAAGTGTGACGAAGCTATCCAGATACCTTCTAGGACGTCACTTTATCATCGAAACTGACAACAGTCCATTACGGTATATAAATGCCGGAGTACCATCCAACAATATGATTGCTCGCTGGTCCTTGAAGCTTCAAAATTACAGTTTCGAAGTTCGACATATTCCCGGCAGAATCAATACAATTGCCGATCTTTTGTCCCGTTGTCCGACCGACACAGTAAGCAATGTCTGAGTGCATTGTGTACTATTACACTCAGACCAACACAGCCACCAATGAGTGAATTTTGTTGCTATTCACCTACTGTGTAAGGTCTATAATTGAAATTGTGATACGGTTAAAAACCGACATGTATAATATACTTATTTTAATTAAGGCATGTAGTGAGTGTAGTACAATTGTGTAGTGTGTGTTAGAAAGAGAACATTATTAACTGTAAATATACACCAAGAACAGTGTCACAGACGCTTAACCACTTACCAGAAGCGAACTTTACCATTTAACAGTGACAGCTGTGTGTGAATTTCTTCACCGTGATATTTTAACGACGTGTGCAAATGTGGACTGAACAGTGACTTCTACACCACCTCTGCATCGAATTTTATCCGAAATGTTCAACATTTAAACATCAGAAATAAGAACAGTCGATCATTATCCAGAAGTTGGGAACACATCGGAAATAAGAACATTCCATCATAATCCGAAAGTTGTGATACTAGAACATCAGACACGAACTTTGAGAACATTTTACTATCCGTTACAAAATAAAACCGGAACAGTTGTGTTCAAACAGTGTAACAGCAACTAAATTTTGCGTTTCGTGTGTATTTCCGGTGTAATTTAAAAAGTATAGCAAAATTAGCAGACGATATACACATATTCAAAAACTTATGACGATTGTAAAATCCTTTTGAATCTATAAAATATAATACACCAATTGGGTACTTATTTATTTTGATTAGTGTAATCTTAGAATCATATCTTGATTAATGTATTCATATTACCGACTTTTTCTCGTTAATATGAAGAAACGTCAAGCAATGACGCTAAGAAATTAAATAATTATTGTAATTTATTGAATTTCTTGAATGTCAAAATTACTTCCCTTGCATTTATGAATTACACCAAGGGCCATAATTTGAAACATATTCATTAATGTGTATTGTATAAATAGACATTTTGTTGCTCAAACGGCTAACACAGCGGGTAGGCGTCCACCAAGCATGTCATAGAGCTGCCAACATTGCAAACCAACATAAAAGCTCCTGGCCAAATGAGGTCAGAGTTTGAGTGTTTAATACGACTCAAATAAAGCCGTATTTCAGTCTGGCTAGATGGCTGTTGCAAAACAACCATATTATTACGTTTTTTTCAAATTGCTGCGAGGTAGATGCGAGAAGCTGGTACTACTGATCTGACTGGGTATTATTGCAATGGAGGTAACCAGCCATCAGGGGGATGAAACCTGAGTTGTGTTAAAAGTTGAACTTCATTTGTCATTTCAATGCAACTTACATTTTTCGTATATATTTCTATGCCATAGATGTATTTTCATGCATAACACAGGGAAAGGGTAGTCTCTGACATGAAGTTAACACTACCCCAGTATGTACATACATCATGAATGAAAGATGTCATCTTTCATTGAGGTACCCGGTGAGAATGTCAGAGCCTAACATGGGATAGCTATGCAGCAACATCGTTACGACACCCGGCGGACAAGAATTGTCGGCTGGCAAGATTATTACCTGACACGCGACCAGCGGTCAGGCTGACGATAGACGCACGCAGGCCACGTGACGCCACTAGAGGGAGTGGGCAGTTTGCGTGCTAGCCTCAGACCGAGCTGGGACCGGAGACTGGAAGGACGTATGCGATGAAAGCAAGGCGTTTGTGTGGATCTCTGTGGTTGAAAGCCGAACGACTGATATCTTGAGCGTCAGACCTGTGAGCTGTATTGTGGTTGTGAGCGTCGTGAGTTATATATTGTAGATTGTTGTAATTATCGTTCTGTATTTAATATGGCAATAAATCCATAGAACGTTGTGTCGTTGTGTCTTACGTCCAATCACGTTATACTTGTACTGTCTCACACGTGTTAGCTAACGAGCCAATTATAAGATCCTGACACCAGGACAAACAGAATTAATACAACATCACATCGCACTCACATCAAACACACCCATTAGATGCAGACCATACACCATCCCATTACATTACAAAGAACAGTTACATCAAGAAATCATCAACTTAGAGAAAAATAACATCATAAGACGATCCCAATCAGACTACTCATCTCCCATGGTCATAGTACGCAAAAAGGACAATACAATAAGACTGTGCATCGACTACCGAAAACTGAATAAAATAACTGTTCTAGATCTTGAGCCTATGGCAAACACTGACGATCTTCTGACAGAACTGACAGACGCTAGGTTCTTTACGACTGTAGACATGGTTAAAGGTTATTGGCAGATTGCTGTAGACGAACAGAGCAGACATCTGACAGCTTTCGCCACACCTTGGGGACTGTACGAATGGTGCAAACTTCCATTTGGGCTTGTTAACGCCCCAGCCACATTCGTACGTATGACACGACTACTGCTAAGAGACATTCCTAACATAATTTGCTATATTGACGACATATGCATTCACACACAGACAATGACGGAGCACATTAAGACATTAGACCAAACATTTGAACGGATCAGACAGCACGGACTGACAGTGAAGCCTGCAAAAGTAGACATAGCCTACCAGGAAATATCATTCTTGGGTTACAAAATATCCAATGGCTTTGTCACGACAGACGATAAAATTGTGTCCAAGATACTAAAACTCTCACTTCCGACTACAAAAAAACAAGTCAGAAGTTTGCTGGGCCTAATCAATTACTATAGGCAATTTATCCCTGATTTTTCGGAACTGACCGAGGTATTTACTAATTTACTAACAAAGGATAAACCTGAGGAAATTGTACACGATCAATGCCTAAAAATCGCATTTCATAAAGTGCTATCATGTTTTTCCGATAAGAATAAACATAATCTTATCCTTAAATTGCCCGATATCCGTTTACCTTTCAGATTACGCACAGATGCTAGCTCCGTGGCGATTGGAGCAGTCCTGTTGCAGGAGTACAACAACATCCTCCACCCAATTTATTTTGTATCCCGGAAGCTGAAAGCCCGAGAGCGGGCATGGTCCATTCCTCAATTGGAAGCCCTAGCTTTAGTAGTAGGTATCACCAAATTGTCTAGATTTCTTCTAGGACGCCATTTCATCGTAGAATCGGACAGCAGCCCCTTACGATGGATGAATTCAGGTGTGCCATCGAACCATATGATAGCACGCTGGTCTCTGAAACTTCAAGATTATAGCTTTGAGGTTCGACATATCCCAGGCAGAACCAATTCAATTGCCGATCTTTTGTCACGTTGTCCGACCGACCCAGTGAGCACCAATGTCTGAGTGCAGTATGTAGAAATACACTCAGACCGACACAGCCATTTAGCAGTGAATAGTGTTTTGTTCATTCACGAAAAGCTGTGTAATGTCTACAATATTGTGATAGGGATTACTCCCATTATATATAGTGTTCTTATTTTACTAGTTCATGTAGTGATTGTCGTGTAAAAATGTGCAGTATGTGGTAGAAAGCGAACTTAATTAACTGTATATATTAAGTACAAGAACAGTGTCACAGTCGCACTTACCTGAAGCGAATTATCCAACGTGACAGTGATAACTTCGTGTTGAATCTTCCAGGAACATTTTAATGACGAGTGTGAAAGTAAAAACTGAACAGTGACGACTTTTCTACACCTCTGCAGTGAACCGAAATCTTTAGTGTTCGACTGAAACATCTAACACATGAACATTCGATCGTAATCCAGAAGATTGTGTACCAAAATCCAACACGAACTTTGAGAACATTGTTCCTTCCTTAAACTACATCAAACCGGAACAGGTGTGTTCTACAAGCTTTACCATCAGCTGATTTTAGAGCTCGTGTGTACTTCCGGATTAATTAGAAATTTAGAACAAAAATAGCAGACAACATATAAAAGATTAAAAAGTTTTGACGATTCTAAAATGTTTAGGATTCTATAAAATTGAATACACGAATTGTGTGTTTATTTATTTCTCTAATGTAATCTTAGAATCATATCTTGATTAACGTATTCATATTACCGACTTTTTCTCGTTAATATGAAGAAACGTCAAGCAATGACACTAAGAAAATTAAATAGTTATTGTAAATTATTGTGTTTCACTAATGTTAAAATTATTCCCCTTTCATTTATTGTTATGACATTTTCACACAAAGGGCCATAATTTGAAATGTATATGCTAATGTGTTGTGTGTAATATAACATGTTGTTGTTAAAGTGTTGACACCACAGGCAGGCATCTACTGGGCATGGCAGAGGGTTGCCAACATTGTATACCAACACAATAACTCCTGGCCAAGTAGGGACAGGGTTTGAGTGTTTTATACGACTTATATAAAGTCGTATTTCAGTCTCGCGAGATGGTTTTTGTTTCAAGAACCATATTATTATTTTTTTTCAAATTGCGTTGACGTAGATGCGTGAAGCTGGTGCTACTGATCCGACTGGGTGATAATACGATTGAGGTAACCAGCCATCGAGAGGGTGAAGCCTGATATGTGTTGAACATGAAGCACCACATGTCTTTGTACCCAACTCCCAGTTCTTATATATTTCTATGCCATGTGTGTAATTTTGATAACGTTGTGTATAACAATGGAAAGGTAGACTCTGACAAGGGTATACTATTAACCCAACAGGTACAGACATTATACATGAAAGACGACATCTTTCATGGAGTTTACCGGGGGAGCGTGTCAGAGTCCGACAGGGGACAGCGATGCAGGGACATCGTTACGACCGCCAGGCGACTTAGCTCCCAGTAAGGGATGCAACCACTTCGTTGCGCCGCCAGGCGAATGAGTTACCGGCCTGCGAGATCGCTGGCTGACCAGCGGTCAGGCCGCCAACGCAAGACGCACGCCTGCCACGTGACGCCACGTCAGGCAGGAGGCAAGTTGCAAACCAGGTCCAGACAGCTCTGGGGACACGGTACAGGACGGACGTGTGATTGAGAGAAAGGCGTTGTATCGTTTCTGTATTGAAAGGCGAGTGTCTGGACATCTTGCGAGTCAGACTTGTGAACTGTATTGTGGATGTAAGTTGTAAAGTATCCATTATATATATTTGTGATCATCGTTCTGTATTTCATACGTTAATAAATCCATCGAACGATGTGTCGTTGAGTCTTACGTCAAATCACGTTGTAGTTGTATTGTCTCACACTTGTTAGGAAAGCGAGCCAAGTTTAAGACCCTGACAGTCGTCACAACGGAGAGGTTGAAGAGGAAGAGAGACAGAGGAAGACCAAGATATAATCCTGGACAGTTAAACATCATGGCATTGAGGAACATCGGTAGCAGAAATGGCTGGCACAACAAGACACAGAAAGCATTGGATAGACATGATCACAAACCACACACTAGGGAGTCTCCATGGCGAAGTGGTCAAGCCGTTTGACTCGGGCTCCGAAGGTTATGGGTTCGATTCCGGGCCGCGTCCTTCGGTTCACGGGTGAATTTTTCCGTAGACTCCTGAGGATCGTCGCTGGAGCTACCTAGTTCGTGCTTCGTGCGACGATTTCCGCGCTGCGGAAAGAGACAGCCATATGGGATAAAAACTCGGTGCAATGAAGTCGACCCTGTCGACTTTTTAGCGACTTTTTTTTTAACAACACATTGCATGGACTTTAAGAAGAGGATGGAAATTGACAACTGCAAACAGGAAGTGGTGCATTCTTGTGTACCCTTGCGGTTCACCATCAAAGACACTTTTCCTAAGTGCAGACATCGGTAAGGCTGTTGTCAAGGATGTGGATCTCATGTGCACATGGTCACATCTATCAGCCCAGGTGGCCAGCTACTTGATGCTCGTCGTTGTTATCCAGCACCAATTGAGGGGGAAACATGAAGCATTTCACGACATTGCAGTTTTGTTTGTCCACAGCCTCCTGTGTCTCGTCATATGCTCTACAAAGTATGACGTTGGTTGCCGTATTAGTCCACAGCCTCTTGTCTCTCTCCTTGCAGTCCACTAAAGTATGCCGTTGGTTGCCGTATTAGTCCACAGCCTCTTGTCTCTCTCCTTGCAGTCCACAAAGTATGCCGTTGGTTGCCGTATTAGTCCACAGCCTCTTGTCTCTCTCCTTGCAGTCCATAAAGTATGCCGTTGGTTGCCGTATTAGTCCACAGCCTCTTGTCTCTCTCCTTGCAGTCCACAAAGTATGACGTTGGTTGCCGTATTAGTCCACAGCCTCTTGTCTCTCTCCTTGCAGTCCACAAAGTACGCCGTTGGTTGTCGTATTAGTCCACAGCCTCTTGTCTCTCTCCTTGCAGTCCACGAAGTATGCCGTTGATCGTCATGTTCTTACACAGTCTCCTGAATTGCTGATTCTCGTCTTGGTTAGCGGTGGCAGCGGGGCTGATGCCCAAGGTGCTCTGGCGGCGGGGGATTTGGGTTCAGTCCACACACAAGCCAGTCAGTTGGACTAAAATGTTGACCTCTCGATCAGAAAGTCATTTCAAACTACTGAACGTAAAATTGCGCAGTATATCAACCTAATGTTGGAGTTGATTGCAACGTGCTGGCTATAATAAAACGTCACACATTGTAAGGTTTCTTCGTGGGTCATCTCTGTCTAGACTTCAATATTCTTCTCATCTACAGGTTTTATTCACGACAATGTTCTGTACAACCACATCTGCACAGCCTCTTTGTAACTTCTCACCACTCTGTTACAGTTAATGGTCTATTTGTGAGGGTTTTGAAAATATTGCCGTTCCAAGTTTTATATTTACCTTTATGTTGCATGAACTCCACAGAGGGTGAATACAAAACTTGGAACGGCAATATTTTCAAAAACCCCACAGTCATTAAAAATATATCCTATACTAACTGTCTTGCCTTCATTGGGACAGATCAGTTGCATGAAATATTCTCCATCTTGTGAAATACGGCTATGGCTTGGGCTGTTTTACTCAACGTCTGTTGAGTTGAGCTGAGTTGAGTTGAGTTAAGAACCGACATCACTGCACTCAGGACATTCCCATGCGTGCTCTGTCCCCTCGTTCAACAGCCAGCGAAGAGTCATACTACTAATCGTTCCCACCGCTTTCTGATTTAAAGTTCTCCTAGTTTTCCCTCTCAGGTTTGAGATTCTTCAAGAACCCCTGCCTATCCCCAGCAATCTCATTCTTTCTACATATGGGTTCTTAATCTGTTCCCTCGCCTTCTCCACCTGGTCCCACAAGCGCACGACTACCCCTCCCCCCTCCTTGTCAATAGGTAATCTACCACCAAGAGGTGCATTCCCTGTCAGCCTATAAGCCTGTTCTTTCCCCCTCACCCACGCTTGACCAGGGTAAAATATCCATACAATTCTCACAATCTGAGACCTCTGAAGCGACGATACCCATTCCACACAAAACATTCCTTTCTCCGCCTTACTAATCATACTCTTTGAATCCGTAATGAATACAACGTGTTTTGCAGTGGTCTCCTCTAGCCACCGGAATGCTGCTGTTACTGCCTCCACCTCCATTCTCATGCTGGAGGTCGTAGTCTCATATGCCAGACTCCTTTTTCAAGACTCGTCCATTAGTCTTTGCAATAAAACCCAACCACTATGTCTGTTTCTCACTACTGACCAATCTGTGTAGATGACTATGTCACCTTGATGTGTGTTACTCTGGATCAGTTGTTGCACTTCAAACTCAGTGTGGCCCGTTGCCCATTCTCTGCACTCACGACGCAGTGTTACTATTACATTGTGCCAGTCCGTCATGTCTTCTGGAACTTCAACTCATTCTTTTTCACGATTGATGGTCTCTAGATAACACACCTGACGTATAGATAGTTCTGCCTGTGCCATCCAGGACCTGCCTCGTCTTAGTCTATGACCCTTGACCATATCCATGGCTTCATGCAGCGGGTGATCCCTATCTGCAGCAACTCTCAGGTACCATTTGGCCTGAAGGACCCTATGCCTATCCGTCATTGTTGGTAGCGCCAGGATATGCCTCATGCATATAATTGGTGTGTCCTTTATGCACCCCAGGATTTTGGTCCTCGTTGCTTTGAACTACGGCAATTCAATACCCAACCCGTATATTTTGTAGTCCAAAACGATCCGTTTTCCTCCTACCCCGTTCTGGCTCCAGCCCTCTTCTTCCTTTACCTTCCTCCCTCTCCCCTACCTCTTCTCCTCCGCTTCATTTTCTCCCCACTGGCTGTTGTCAAAGGTATCGAGCACAAAGCACGTACTCCGTTGCTTCGCCGATAATTCTTTTTTTTTAATTTTCCATAGTTAGTTGGATTTAAATGCAGGAACTAACCGGTCACCTTAGTAGAGCCTGCCTGCTAGGGAAGGGCAGGGAATGTCCATCAGGAGTTCATACGCTTGGCGCCGCATTGCCCGCATACCAAACGTTCCACGTTTACAACCAGCTCACCAGTGGTCATTCAGTCCTCAGCACGTCGGTCCATCTTAAACTTGGGGGTTTATAATCGGAGTTTTCCATCTCCTAGGTTGGCCGTTGTAATAGCTAACGGGCCTAATCTATCCGGGGTACAAGAGGTTCTAACGCCTCATCCATACCGGTGAACAAATTAGATAAATGTATATGGGGAACAAAACCAATTTCACACAATATCTATCAAATAGTACATAATGCAATCCATAACTAAAGTCACTGCACAACACTGTGTTAGTACGTGAAGAAAGCCCAGATGGCAACTTCGGTATCGCTTTTCTCTTCCAATGACCGCCACAAACTGTCCCCAATAATATTTGAACATGGTGAGCAACTGTCCGATCTTTCGCCTATTGGTAAAAACCCATCTCTACAAATGCCATAGTCCCTTCAGTTCTTACCACCGCGCCGTGTCGGCGATCTCCTGAGCAGCCGAAGTTAGTCTTTTGAGACGAGGTTAGAGAAAGTCGCCTGGAAGTTCCATGTGACTGTGTCACCAGCTGACGTAATACCTTCTGCACGTGTGTTGTCTTCAGTTCTATTAATAACTGCATGAGCTCTGTAATATATCTGTTTAACCTCCCTTCTTTGTTATTACTTTTACTTCAATTTTCTCTGCTGATTAGATTAAGAACAGGATTAGAGATTAGAACAAGAATCGCCATGGTAAAGTAGCATTTTGCCTGATGGAAAACATTACTCACCAATAAAATGCCGCACCGTGCAATTAGAAATAGAGTGTTAAAATACTGTATGGAATATGTACTGTTGTCAGCTGGTCAAACACGGACAATAACAAGCTCAGAAACATAATGGCAGTAGAATTGTGGTTCCTGTGAAAAATACACAGATTTCCGTGGAAGGACAGAAACACGAATGAGACACTCCTTCTAAGAAGCAATTGGAAAACACAAACTGATTAGAGAAATTGGACGTAGACAGTCAAAACTGTTTGGACGCGTTACGAAGAGAAATACACTTAAAAACTTGACAACTGGTAAGCTTGATGACAAAAGAGCACAAGGAAGACAAATAGATAAATATATGGGTGGCTTGACCACGTGGCATGGTCGAAACAAGAACACGGAGCTGATAACGACTAGAGTGATCGTGAGAGATGGCGAAACATGACCACCCACTCCTGTCGGCATGGTACATGGCAATGATGAAGATTATTGTATTAAGATGTTTGTTTTCATGTTCTGGGGCACCTCTGCGACTATTCATTGAAAATGTATGAAACCACCATGTTATAAACTGCGTTGTTATGAAGTCAGAAAAAGAAATCCTGAATTTCCTAAGAACCAGGATGTGAACTTTGACCTTACAATGTAGTTGAAAAACATGGCGTCAGAATAACACCAGATGGCAACGTGTGAAAGCGCACATTATTTTCTCATTTTGTATCTTTCAGGCTGCTGGGTGCAAACACAATCACTTCCTGTAATATCTACGTGCTGACATTTGATCGCATTTGTATATAACATGGAATTTCATTCATGTTTCTGTCAGCTATTGTCCCTGTCCAACTTATGGAAGCCTTGTTCTTTACATCTTCGTCTGTTGTCATTGGCTGTGACGTTATCTATCTATCTATCTATCTATCTATCTATCTATCTATCTATCTATCTATCTATCTATCTATATCTATCTATTATCTATCTATCTATCTATCTATCTATCTATCTATCTATATACGCTATTTTCTATTCTCTATTTATATAGTCTCATCTCATCTCATCATGTCCCTCTTGTACCTTGCGGTGTCGAGGGGAAGTATAAACATCGTGAGAGTGCCCGATTATGGGCTTCATATATCGATATTCCCATGGACTCTGCTATTCCCTCCGTCCATCGTTTACGTGGTCGGCCTCTTCCTCTGTTTTCATCTGGTCTGTACATCATTGCTTGTTGTGGTATGCTGTTGACCTACTTGCATTGGCCAAACCATTTGACTTGCTGCTTTCTAATAAAATCTAGTGCTGCTTTAACCCCCACTTTAGTCCTGATTTCTTCATTTCTGATCTTATCTCTTCTTGATACATTGAGTATTCTTCTCAGGAACCTCATTTCTGTTGTTGTGATTTTTCTTTTCTCTTTTTCTGTCATTGTCCAGGTTTGACATTTGTAGAATAGAGTTGGTAGGAAAATTGTGTTGTAGATGTTGTTGATGCTTTCTTAGTAGTTATTGATACATGTTTGTTCTTGCATATAGGCAGGGGAGAGATAGGGAGAAAACAGCCCAGGAGCTACTGTAGCTCGTTGTCCTTGGAGGAAAGTGGACTCCACAAGCACACCCTATATATCCCTTCTACTTCTATTATATTGCCTGACGTATGTCTACACTCCTCCGTTTGTCTACTCTTCACAATATCTCACTTTCACATATCCCCCCCCCCCCCCTTTCACATACTCCGACAAAATTTCTTTCCACAATTAATAAAAGATTTATTAATTAAAGGTATGTATGGTGTATGTATGGATAGCGTCTATGTAGTTGGTATGTTCTTCTAGTGTGGATGTCAGATAAGATGTTGATAGATAGTCTTCCGTGTCTTCTCTCGTCTCTTCTCTCGGCTAAAGTACAGGACAGTACATAGATACAAGGAACGCTCTCACCCTGAATGCTCCGTCTGCTTGAGTCTGTAGATATATCCGTTTTTTGTAATGAAAAATGTTCACCACTGTATCAATGTACTTAAACCGATCACTATATGCTGTCAGCTTAGACTGAATGTTCTTTGCTTTTTTTTTTTATAGCGTTCCTAATTCCATCCTGGAAAACACATCGATTTTCTAGTATTTTCTATTTTGTCCTGTAAAAGTTCTACACTGGATAGTTCTTAATTGGTATAGACACTTGGTATGCGCCTTGCAACTCTTCGAGACTGAGTCATTTGAGTCTTTCTATTATGTTACAGGGTCTCTATTTTCCGTTCTCTGTCATCCTTACTTTTTACGATGACACTTCTTTTCTCTACTTTCTTATACACAAGTGTCGTGCTTTCTTATTTGAAAGTGCTTTCTTTGGGGTTATTGTCAGAGTCCTAATTAGTAGCTCTGTCTAGCTCGCTAGACTTGGACAGGCAAATTACAACATCTACGACACGTCTACCAATAACACATGAATGCAATCGGAAAACTGGCAGGAGCTATCTCCTGAACAATCATTTATTACAATATATTTTACAGGCTGACAACATAGTCGCACTTCACGCTCAAACAATCGTTCACCACCAACAGCCACGCGCTAGCTCACAATGGCGATCTTTACCCTGTCGCCCGCATGATCATTCACAATCACAACTTCACATCATCCCGCACATATCACAGTTAGTACATTCCTCGAATATCACTACACAACGTTCATCTCCATCTATCCGTCACAACCACTATCGTTCTATCGTTCTATCGTTCTATCGCTCGCTAGATCTCCACACGTCCGTCTCTATTCGCTGCCTCACACACACTGACCCTCCTCGTTGACCTTCCCACATCACGTGGCTCGGTTCACGGGCTTCTTGCCTGACCGTCCACTAGCCAAGCCGTGGTGTCTCTTACTGCCCTTTACCCCAGTCATGCTTACACTGACTCTCGCTTCCATACCGGCACTTACATTCTTCCTTACACATGTCATATAAGACCATGACATTCTCCCCCCGCACAACCAATGTGGCACTTACTCTTAGAAATGTGACACATTCTGCTGTTGTTACTCTTGGTACATCTTTCTAACCTTGTCAGGGGATTATATGATCATAAGTATACGCTTGCGTCCCTTTTTGCTCTGATCTTTTCCGAGATTAACTTCAAACATTGTTCTCTCTTTTTCAGTATTGAGGTTTCTCTCAAGGTTTTGTCGTGGTCTGACAAATGTTCTGGTTGGGTCTACTTGTCATACCTCGTTATATTATTCAACCACCACTCCGTGACATTACATTCTGTTCATATTTCTCAATCGATTGTCTGTGCATTCTCATCTCATAGTTATTGTGACTATGCTGGTTTAAGGATTCTCCATTGGTTTACGCCTCAAATAAGGCTACAACTTCCTCTTACAGCATTCTTAAATTTTCTCTCTATTCAGACGTGGTTCCCCTCGTCTCTATTTAATGCACACTAGTCGATTCTTTATGAGCACGCTATGTCATTGTTGTGGTCATGGTTCGAATATACTTCATGTATGTCATAGTCTCCCTTACCTCATCTTATGTCGGACCGTGAGTTGTTTCCCTTTTTGGGTACACCTCGTTTACTGTTATGGAAAGTTGTTATTAATCTCTTTGGTTGGCATCACCCTGTTGGTATATTCCTTCTGGTTACCATCTTCTGATGTTAATTCTATATCACTATTGCTAAGCGTCATTCGTCGGGCTATCCAGCATACGCGAAGGCAAGTTTGGTAACAATTGCGCACTGGGATTGCCAGGCGTTGATTCTTAGCATTACAACTTATTCTATTCGCCACTATACTTACGCTCATATGTACATATCACATTATAACAATACAAAGTATTATAATAATAAAATTAGACATTGGATGTGATACAGTTAATACATCTACAATAAAATATACATCATCGATGCCTTTATGCACGTATAGGAAACTGTTCCTGTCCTGTGAAAGTTATGCACACGGAATTAAATTAACAGTGTTCAATGTTCATTTCCGTGCTGGAATCTTTGGCATGTCTTCTTTCTCATACGATTATTGACGTCTTCTGTATATCATGATATTGTCTTTCCTTCTGTATTGTGATTAACACTTTCCACCCAGTTTGGACAATTTGTAAGTCTGTTCTGTAAAATTGCTGGAATGCACACGTATAAAATAAGAATTAATTAAGTTCGGTGGCCTTAATTTTTAGTGTGGCCATGGTGCGTCTGTCTGTGACTGTCTTTGCCATAATTTGCAGGTTGGCATCTGGTTCATTAAACTGATCATCGGAAATGAATGTCTGTACTTGTGAATCTGTCGTTGTTATTCGTCGATTTCAAAAGGTAGATTCTGTAGATACTCGTTTGAAAACAAAGTCAATATGGGTATATCTTACTATTTGATACCTGAAATAACATGTTGAGTCTTACTGTTCTGCCGGTGACCCTTTCACGTTGAAGGACCTTTCATGCTGGTCTATACAATGAAGTGTGCTAGTATCATAGCGCTGGAGTCGTACAGCAGACAAGGCAACTCTGGAGTTACTCAATCTAAGGATATAAAGTGGGTTACGGTTAAAATTTTCCGAAGGGTGGGGATGTTCAAATTTCATGTTGAGATCATTTTGAGTGCTATCTCCAAACCTGCACTCGTACATGTGTGTATACATTCAATAGTTCAAACAATAATAATACACCATGTATAGTTTTGAAATGTAATCGTGCATGTTTGTATGCTTCTCTGCAATTTGTGTATATTTTCCAAAATGTGTAGGGTAATTTGTTGCTGATTTTTGTCAGTAATTCCACCGA
This sequence comes from Cepaea nemoralis, assembly GCA_014155875.1. Lineage (NCBI taxonomy): Eukaryota > Metazoa > Mollusca > Gastropoda > Stylommatophora > Helicidae > Cepaea > Cepaea nemoralis. The sequence continues at coordinate 1,896 of JACEFZ010006446.1, read as the reverse complement.
CTGATGATTTACATTGTTCAGCATAGGTATGTGTCTGAGTTGATTTAACATAGAGTTTATGAGTGGCAACAACAAAATTTGGTTCAACAGTAATGATATAAGTAACAAAGTTTGCTGATTTGTCATGAGTAATATCATCTGTGTTGCGTCATGATAATGTGGAAATAAAACTGTCTGTGAAGACATTTGTTTTATATTTACAATGAGTAGTGCAAGTATAACCATCCACTGTGTGCCCTTGGTTATGTGTGTAGTTAACAGGGAGTACATGGAGTATAGTATGTCACATAATGATTTGTGATCTTTCCTTGCCCTTGTGAAATGCTTGTTTTCTGCAACTTTTCCCTTGTTATGATACACACCACTTTCTGTTTTTTCTTGTCTTGAGATGGTAATCAAGTTGGTATGGTGTGGTACTTTGGTCTGTTCATCATGTTGTTGTATGATGAGTGGGTAGTTAAGGCAGTAACTTGCTGTGGTGTTAACTTTTTGCCCTGTGTGAGTTTTGGACTCTGTGTAGTCTGTCAACATTTAATACATTTCCAATTAATAAATCACAACATGGATTGTCCTAATAAAGCACAAGTTACTCTGCCTGATAGAAAAGGTGATTTTACTATTGGCCCATGCCATAGGATATTTCTCTACTGTCCCTGAAACAGTTCTGCAATAGATGTACTCATCTAGGTAGTCTTTAGGATCAGCTAGGGTCTTTCGAAGACCGATAAGACAGGACCCTGTGTCGCGTACACATGTGCAATACTGTTGTCATTGATGTAACCTTACATGGAATGTTAGTTTTCCTAACGACAGTCTTGAGGTTTTGTTCATTTCCTCACCTTCTTGTTGAGTATTGACCTCTTTACATAAGGAATGAGGTTGAGTGATGTTAACAACATTATTGAAATATGGTACAAAGTCTGATGGGTAAAACTCAGGTTTGTTCTAAATTTTGCAGTGTTTGGTCTTGTTTTCGTCTCTGTGATGTTCACTTTTCCTAAGTTCTTTGCTGAACTGTCTGTTGTAATGTTTATGGCTGCATTTGCTTTTGCTATCTGTATTCTTTTTACACCTTCACATTCAAAACGTCTGTGGCCATAAGCCAGGCAAAAATGACATTTTGTTCTATATTTCCTTTGATTTACCTTCCCCAGTTTTTGTGCTATAATAGTATTTAGGTATTCTTGATAAGTGGGATTCTTATCGCATATTCCATTTTCTGTATGTGGGGTGCTACAATGTTTGCATAGTACTGGTTTTGTTTTCTGTGGTTTGTTTTGACAATCTGTGGCTGCAGATGCCGTTGCTTTCACAGTATTTTTCTGTTGAGTGTTCTTAACCAGGTTTATACTTTGGTTGTAGTATTCGCGGCATTTTTCTAGTAAGTTTTTGATAGGTTCTGTTTTGTGTTCTTCTAAATATTTTCCGCATTCGGCTGGGAGTGTTGCTTTTAGTTTTTCTATTAGCAAGAAATTTATTACTCCTTGATTGTTGTCTGAATGTCTAATTACCAATGTTAGTTTTGTGAAAGCTGCTTCTAATTCCCTTACATACTGGGTGAATGACTTGTCTGTGGATGGTTTCATATTTTGTACTTCTACTTTTAGAGTTTCAAAAGAGGGTAGATAGTGTTTTAATATCCTTGTTTTTATTTTAAGTTTTTACTTGACATATTGGTAGACCTTTAGTTTTTACTTTCTATTGGTAGTATGTTTTATACCAATTTTTCAATATTCTTTGGGATTTGTGTCTTGCATTTTTTTTCGAAAAATTTTGTGTCCACACCGTAAGGTCATGTTTTATTACAGTTTTCTTTGTTTTCTTTCCCCGGTCCCCCTTTTGTGTACCCCTTTTTCGAGGAAGCATTTTTTTTACAAACCTCTTTTGTTTTTAAAG
>JACEFZ010006445.1:0-22099 GCA_014155875.1 Cepaea nemoralis | reverse complement strand
GGCCCCCAACATACATACCCCACCAACTGACCCATCCCCCTCCCGCACCTCCCCCACCCACACAGACTGCCCTCACCTGATCCCCCAACCAAAACACACTCGCCACCCACAAACATTCCCCCACCAACCCACACATCCCACGCCCATCCACATACACATCCTACCCCACCATCCTCTCCCCACCCACACCTCAAACCACCCATCCCCCAGCCACATCTCCATCGACAACATATTCCCCACCCATGCACACAATCCCCCACCAACCCACACATCGCACATCCACTCACACATCCCCAACCATACACACACATCCCCACCAACTGACATGTCCCTATTCCCCCCCCCCACACACACACATCTACCTAACCACCCATATATCCATCCCCAATCCACTCACACACACCCCACCACCCACACATACAACTTCCACCCACCCACACATGCCTTAACCCTTTACGGGTCACAGCGGCCAATTTCGGCCGATGCCATAAAACGAGCGTAGCGTCCGATTCCGGCCGATACTATTATGCATTGTAAAAACGCGATCTCTCGGCTTTCCGACACTTCTGACGGCTACTTTCACTTTCGCCGACAGCTTGACAACGTGGCCGCCATTTGTAAACGCGATAGTATGAATTTGAACTGACTTTTACGGACAATTTTTGATAGTTTTCTGGATTTTTACGCTGTTTTTCAAAATGGATTTCGGCGATTCTTCAAGTGATAGCCGAGATTTCGCTAGGTTCAATTTAAATGACATTAAAGGGCACGAAGTTGACTATTAATTGGAGCTAGATATCAGTGCAAAGCATTACTTTGCATTAGCAGTCTGAGTCGGACTTTAAAGAAAGTGATTATGATTCTGAAAATGTGTTTGTAAATTGCCGTATAGATGACGGAAAATCACAAGCAACATGCCGTATTTCGTAAATATTTGTGTTCATATATGGATTACAGACAACAATCACGTGAGTAACATATTCTGCATGCTTTTCCCTTCATTGTGTTGTTTATTTAACTAAAATCGGTTGACTAACATCTTATTTGTGATGTTTTTACTAACGCGACCCGAAATTTTACCGAACCTGAAAAAATCTTGCCCGTTCAGGGCTAGAAAATGGACAAGCGTCTGCCCTGAAAAGGGTTAACCTAATCCCACACATCACATACACCCCCTACCACGCACTATTCCCAACCCACGCACCACACACACACATATCCCTCACCAACACATCCCCACTTACACACCACACATATATCCCCCACCCAGATACCACACAATATTCCCACCCACACAGATACCCTTACCCATCCACCCCACATACCCCCACTCACACACCACAAAACCCCCCACCCACACACACATACCTCACCCACACAATATCCCCAACCAACACACCACACACCTCTCCCCACCCACAAACGCATTCCCTACCCGTCCACCAACACACACTCACTCACGCATACATCCTCCACTACGCACTCACACACCCCCAACCAAACATCTCTCGATCACAATACATCTACCCCCACACACATCCTCCACCCACTCACACATCCCACCCCGACACATACAACAGAAATTAAGACACATACAACAGAGATTAAGAGCAGAATAGGGAAAGCAGAGGCTGTATTTCAGAAAATGAAGAGTATCTTATGCAATAAGTCACTACCACTGAATGTAAGAGAGTGCTGAAATGCTATGTAGAACTATTTTTGCTGTATGGCAGTGAATCTTGGAATATAAATGAACAAATTAGGAAGAACTTAGAAGCAACAGAGATGTTGTTCCTGAGACGAATGTTGCAATTTCTTTGAACTGCCAGAGTAACTAACAATGACTGCCTGAGACAGGCTAATGAAACTAGAACATTATATACAACAATAAGAAAGAGACATTAAACCTATCTTGTCCAGTCAACAATTAATGAATGTCATCATTGGCACCTTGCCGTCTTGACAGACGATAGTTTGTGCTTTAAAAAGGCATAATAACTTTTAACTATGGCGGTAGCGAGTGTGACTGATAAGGCCAATTTGCGCTGTAAATGTCCGTTCACAGTGGGTGCATGTGAACACGTGGTCATTTCCACCATCATGCACCATCTTACGTCTCAAACGCTCGGTGTGTGACTTATCTGCAATAATTTTCTCCTTTGTCTTTATTCCATTTCTGATATTTGCCCTCCATGCAACACGTTCAGCGGCAACTTGCTCCCAATGTGCATTATCAATGCCTGTATCAATCATGTCCCGCTTACACACATCTTTGTATCGTAGTAGAGGCCGAACCTGAGATCTCTTACCCATCTGTAATTCACCAAAAAAGATATCCTTTGGTATTCTACCATCATCCATCCTCCTAAGATGTCCTATCCATCTAAGTCTACGAAGACTGAGCATGGAATAAACTGTCACACAACCTGATCTTTCCAATACTTCAGTATTTGTGATTTTGTCTTGCCACTTAATACCAAGAATTCTTCGCAGACACCGCATATGAAAGCTGTTTAAATTTTTCTCTTGGTGTGAGTAAGTTGTCCAGGTTTCACTGCCATAGAGAAGAGTACTAAGGACACAGGCTTGATAGACAAGGACTTTTGTTTTGGCAGTAAGCTTCCTGTTCTCCCAGACTCTTTTTCTTAACCTGTTCATTGTTGTTGCTGCCTTACCAATCCGGATGTTGATTTCCTGATCTAGGGATAATTTGCTATTTACCACTGATCCTAGATATGTAAAATGGTCTACTATCTCTAGCTCGGCATCGTCAATAAAGATTGATGGTACCCCATGTGCACCTTGTGACATAATCTGTGTCTTCTTTTTGCTAATTGTTAAACCAAATTCAGAACAAGCATTGGAGAATGCAGATAGTAGACATTGTAATTCTTCTCAGAGTGAGTCGTAACTGCAGCATCATCTGCAAAAAGCAACTCTCTGATCAGTACCCTCCTAATTTTGGTCTTAGCCTTCAATCTCTGAGCATTGTAGAGGCCGCCATCTGAGCGTGAGTGAATGTATATACCACCATCCTGATCACGAAAGGCATATTTCAGTAAAAGTGAAAAGTATATTCCAAAGAGGGTGGGAGCTAGTACACAACCTTGCTTAACTCCACTCTTGATTTCAAATTCTTCAGAAGTTGTACCATCAAACTTGATTATACCCTTCATGCCTGTGTGGAACGATTCCACAATGGACAGAAGAGTTGGTGGGCAGCCAATCTTCTTTAGTGCCTTGAACAGACCCTCACGACTGACCAAATCAAATGCCTTTGTGAGGTCGATGAAGGCAATAAACAGTGGTTGATTCTGTTCACGGCATTTTTCTTGCATTTGTCCGCAATGAGAATATCATATCAATAGTAGACCGGTTCTGTCGAAAGCCACACTGTGATTCGGGGTAGACTTGATCTCCTAAGGACTTGAAGTCTGCGCAGAACAATTCTGGCAAATACTTTCCAACAATACACAGAAGTGAGATACCCCTTATAGTTGTTGCAGTCGCTCCGAATCGCCCTTATTCTTGTACAGTGTTATGATGCTTGAATCTTTGATATCCTGTGGGACTTGTCCTTCTCGCCAGCATAGCTCTATTAGCTGGTGGATCTGTAGAGCTGAGTGTGTCTTGCCCACTCCTGATTACCTCTATTGGAATCCCATCCTTACCTGGAGCCTTGCCAGATGCAAGTTCATTTATAGCACACTTAACTTCTGTTATGGTGGGAAGTGTGTCCAGGTGGTCAAGAGTTGGTAGAGGCCTCTATGGCGTTGAGGGCATCATCCGCTAGCTTGGTCTCACTTGAGTAAAGCTCCAAATAATGCTCTACCCATCTGTCCATCTGCTGTTTCTTATCAGTGATGATTTCTCCAGTCAAGGTTTTCAATGGAGCACTTCTTTTGATCACTGGACCACAGGCTTTCTTTATTCCTTCATACATGCTTCTTATGTTCCCCTTATCACTTGCGATTTGAATGGACTCACATAACTTGATCCAATAATCATTTGCACACTGCCTGGCAGCCTTTTGCACATCCTTCCTAGCTTGCCTTAGCTCACTCAGAGTGTTACGCGTTGGTCTTTCCTTGTTTCTTAAGAGAGCTTTCTTCTTCTTATCAATCAAGGGCTGCAGAGTCTCGCTGTTTGCCGCAAACCAGTCCTGCCTCTTATGATCCACAGTGCCATAAACCCCTACGGCAGTTTTATAAAGATTTTCCTTAATTTGACCCCACTTTTCATTTACTGTACAATTTTCTGGTGTATCAGTGAAAGCGTCTTCAAGTTGCTGTTGAAACTGGAAGCACTTTTCAGGATCGTGAGTGTTAATAATATTAATCCTGGGGCTAGATTTGTGTTTAGCTGTGTAGATTCTCTTTGGTCTCAGTCTAATCCTTGCAACAACCAAAGAATGATCCGTATCACAGTCAGCACTGTGGTAACTTCGAGTCAATGATACATGGTTCAGATGTTGTCTCCGTGTGATGATGAAGTCCAGCTGGTGCCAATGGCCGGATCTTGGATGTTTCCATGTGACCTTATGCATCTCTTTTGTTTTAAAAAAGGAGTTTGTAATACATAGGTCATTACTGGTGCAATGCTCCAGCAGCCTTTGCCCATTTTCATTCATGCGACCGATGTTGTATTTTCCAAGGCACACTGGCCATGAACTCGAGTCCTTGCCCACACGAGCATTGAAATCACCGAGCATATAAATGTAGTCAGATTTTGGAACTGCCTTGATCACGGAGTCTAACTCCTCATAGAACGAATCCTTCACATCATCAGAGGAATCGAGTGTTGGTGCATATGCAGTAATAATGGTGGCAAACCCACAAGAGGTTGCCAAGCGCAGGGATAATAGTCTTTCATTTCCTCCTGCTGGAATTTCAATCATTCTCAGTAGCAATTCTTCACTGCAAAGCCCACACCGTGTTGCCTTTTTTCTGCCTGCCCTCTACCCTTCCAGAAAAAGGTGTAATTGTTTTCCCTGAGTGACCCTTCCTCCACGAGGCGAGTCTCCTGCAGGCCAGCAATATCAATGTTAAGACGATTGAGTTCGGCATCAATCACAGCCGTTTTTCTCACATCGTCAATATTGGTCAAGTCAGTGGAAAATCCTGGACACATGGTTCTCACGTTCCAGGTTGCAAGCCGTAGCTTGAGGTTTCTATTTTTATTTTTTTTTGTGCCTGGTGCATTGGTTTTACAGCCTGCGATTCAGATTTTGTCCTAGCCCCAAGCACCCATTGAAGCAGGCAGGCTGTGGCGGATCAGCACCCAATTGGCCGGGGGCTGCCCAGCTTGAGGCGGGCGGTAGCTGATCAGTGACACCTGTAGGTGTCTCCCACCGTCAGAGGCAACGCGTGGCGCCCCATGTCTACGCCAACTGACAAGGACTTATAACCCGTAACAGTTGCCTCTCGCTTTGATTCCGAGACCAGTTAAGACCAGGGATGGAGTTATTGCCTCTCCATAGCACAAAGCCTGGGCTAAAATATAGATATCATGTGTTGCCCATGCAGCATGATCCCTCTCTCGGCCTGCCTAGTTCACTCCAGAGGAAAGGTAACACCCCTACATCTGGAACAAGACAAGCTGCAGAAGCTGCCGGATCAGCAAAGCAATGCTCTAACTGTCCGCCTTAATGAATGTAGTTTGTTAATAATCATTGTATGTCATTCTCCATGTTTTCTGATCCATACAGTAGTACTGTTTTCAATGTCTTACTTGAACAATCTGTTGTTTATGTTTTGTTTTACTTCCAGAAATGTACAATTGCTATGAAAGTCCTCTTGCCTTTTGTATTCTTATTTTAATGTCTTTATATGTTGACCCATCGTGTCTACATTGCTACATAAATAGGTGTATAATTCTGCCTCTTGAAGTGAAGTTTCACCAACAGAGATCAGGTTATCATTTGCTTGATTGTAGGTCAGCATGGCCAAATGGATAAAAACATGTGTTCTTAAACATCCTGTATGGTGATGCCAAGGTAAGGGGTTCAACCCTTACACAGGACAGTTGGACTGAAATTTTGACCTATCGTCCATGACTTGGAGACATAAATTGCAAGTGCCTCTGAAGTTGGAGTGAGTTCGCCTAATGGTGAGGAACACGTAATAGGGAAAGCTAATCCACACGTGAGATTCAGTCCAGCACTGTTGGAATTAGTGAATTAGTATGTATGGTCTACACTTAAGATCAAAGCGAGCGAGCAAAACAAAAAAACAATTGCTTGATTTTGTTTCTCATTATCTTTGTCTGTCCCTATGAATTTGTAGACTTAATTGTTGTGACCTCCTATCCAATGTGTTTAGCTACATCTTGCATCTCATTTCAATGTGTGGGACAAGAAGGCAATGTCATCAACCAAGTCCAGATCATCGAGCTTTAATGCACAAGCAGACAATATTGGTACCAAATGTATCTCATTGTCAAATGTAGGCATGCTCACAACTTTCATGTTAGAAGTTACCAGAGTAGAATTCTTGCTCCTAAGTAGCAGTTTAGAGGAACATTAATGGCAAGATTTTCTTGTTTTTCTCTCCAATTGAAGACTCTTTATTGGATGTATGGAAGGGGGAAAAGATACAATAAAGAATGGCTGTCAGCTATAAGTATTGCATCAACTTTAATGTGTCTATGATATGTGACACAAGTAATAAGGATTTTCCATAATGCTGTCGTGTATTGTTATATTATTTTTGTCATGATTAACTGAAATCATTACACTATGATAGATTCCAAAACTCAAATTCTAAAATGAAACTTGAGGAATAACATATCAGAAATCATGCCTTGAAGTAACCATAAGACATTCTGTCTCATTAATCATCTTGAAATACAAAATATCAAATCCATTTATATAATTTGTTTGCATACAAATGTAACTTATAAATCCTTTCAGACTGACTGTAGATATAAGATGGAGAATAAACTACCATCATGTGTCAAGATAGAACAACCTGAAATCTGTGTAGGTCAAGGTAAGATTAAGTGCAATATAAAGTAACAGTTAGTTTTTACAGGATGTTACAATCAACCCCAGCATTTATTTACTGTTTGTGATTTACTAGATACTTCTACATTTCAGAGTTAACCACTGCTTTCTGAATTGTCAAAGCATTATACCATTAAAATACTATAGCAGAATGAATATCTACTCAGACACTGGGAAAAACAAGATCATATGTGTGGCCAGGTGTCCACCAAGACCAGTGCACAACTCTGCATTTGAGCAGAGCAGGACACTCTTGTCCTAACAATCAGAAATTGCTATTAAAGTCAGATGTAAAAGACCACCTTTTGAATATGGAAGGTAAGGGAAACCAGCACAATATCTTCCCAAGACAAGTTTAAAATAGGAACGTGGAATGTCAGGACATAGTTGAGATAGGAAAGTTGCATAATGTAATAACAAAAAAATTAAAAATATGAAGATTAATATCCTAAGCATGAGTGAGATGAGGTGGAGGAGATCTGGTAAAGTTTTAACAGACAAACACACAATAATTTGATCTGCATATAATACACACAGAAAAGGAGTAGAACTAATGTTTGATGAGGAAACAGCTAAATCAATTAATGGTTATTTCATTAAATCAAATAGTTATTATTGTCAAATTCAAATTCAAACCAAGAGATATAAATATTATACAAGTGTAGGTACCAAAAACAAACAGTAGTTAAGTGGAATTACAATTTTCTGACAAAGTAGAAATGGCGACAGGGATGGACAATTTAAACATGATTCAGGAGCAAGCCCTTTTACTCAGGATCCAGCATATTTTTGTTTAACATGGGCTAAGAACAATATGAATGAATCTAATATAAAGCTACGAGGTTAAGTTAATAAGTAAGCCACAAATGGCTGTAGAAAAATAACTAACTACCATAACAACTTGAAACCAGTTTATTTTTATACATACATTTTCCCTTTATTTCTCAACATAATTTCCACCAACATTGATGCACTTATCCCATCGTTTTATCAGTCCTCTCAAACCGGCTGCATAGAACTGCGTGCTTTGTTTTCTAAACCACGTTTTCACTTCACATTCAACTTCGGCGTTACTAGTAAAATGTCTCCCGCCAAGGTGGGTTTTCAGTGGACTTAGCCCCTAGCGATTCCCCTTAAAGCGGTGCATAGCTTTGTAGAAAATGTTACGAGGGTGAGTCAATAAGTAAGTCACACAGTTCTGAGAGATGGCAAGTAAATGAAAACAGAGCACGCAGTTCTATGCAGCCAGTTTGGGAGGACTGATAAAATGATGGATTAAGTGCGTCAATGTTGGTGGAAATTATGTTGACATTCATTGGCACCTTTCCGTCTTGACAGATAATAGTTTGGTACATTGTGCTTCAAAAAAGGCTTAATAACTACGACCCATGGCGGTGGCAAGTGTGGCCGATAAGGCCAATTTGTAGTGCAAATGTTTGTCCGCAGTGGATGCATGTGAAAACATGGTCATTTCACCAACATGCACCATCTTATGTCTTTCACGCTCTGTGTGTGCTTTATCTGCAATCATTTTCTCCTTTGTCTTTATTCCATTTCTGATAGTTGCCCTCCAAGCAACACGTTCAGTGGCGACTTGCTCCCAATGTGCATTATCAATGTCTGTATCAATCATGTCCCGCTTACACACATCTTTGTATCGTAGTAGAGGCCAACCCTGAGATCTCCTACCCAACTGTAATTCACCAAAAAAGATGTACTTTGGTATTCTACCATCATCCATTGCCAGGGATTGAAATGACAGTTAACCTTTTGACATAAATGTCTTTTGAATGGCAGAGAGGGAATGACGAATATCGAATGTCAGAATACCCATTTATAAGTCCTGAGTGGACAATCTTTCTCTCTGTTTGAGTGGCAAACTTTCTAGGGGTGTAATATACATTCCAGTCATCCCCTGGCATGTTTTGTAACCTCTCCTTTCTGTCGCTCCTCAACTTCATACCTCTTTGAAAACACAACGCCTGTGCAAATTTTTTCGATTTATTCCTGAATCGAATACGCAATGTAGACTCAGCATTTGCGTACAGAAATATACATAGGTCTTTTCTAAGCTGATGTATGAAGTAAAATGATGTATGATCTAAGCTGATGTATGAAGTAGAATGATGTATGATCTAAGCTGATGTATGATCAAGACTTTTGTATGATCTAAGTTAATGTATGATCTTAGCTGGTGTATGATACAAGTTCAGGTATGTTCTAAGCTGATGTATGATCTAAGCTGATGTATGATCTCAGCTGACGTATTATCAAAGTCGATTTATGATCTAAGCTGATGCATAATTTAAGATCAGGTATGATCTAGGCTGATGTTTGATCTAAGATGATGTATGATCTAGGTTAATATGTGATCTAAGCTGATGTAAGATCTAAGCCGATTTCTGATCTAAGTTGATGGATTATCTAGGCTGACATACGATCTAAGCTTATGTATGATCTAAGCTGATGAATTATTTAGGCTGATGTATGATCTAAGCTAATGTATTATCTAGACTGGTGTCTGATCCAAGCTGATGTATGATCTAAGATGATGTATTGATGTATGATCTTAGCTGATGTATGATATAAGTTGATGTGTCATCTAAACTAATGTATGATCTAAGTTCAGGTATCATCTAAGCTGTTCAATACCTTGAATCTTCATGAGTCTATTAATTATTTACTTATGTGTGTTTCAGAAATACACGCTTGGTCTCCAAGTAGTCCATGCCTTTCCTTACAAGAGCATTCACAAAAGTGGCCATATGACAGCATAGACATGAAGGTTGTCAAACAAGAACTATCAGATGTTCTGTGTGAGGACAGAAGTCATAGCTTTAGTAAAATGGTAGCCATAACTGGGTGTAGCATTGTTCAAGAAATGACAGAACACAGCAATTCAGAATCAAGAATGGTTGAGAACAGTCGTAAGGCATCAGTAAAACATGAAAATTGTTGTCAAATATCAGATAGTGGGTCTTGTGTGTTTGATACAAACAATAAACTATTTCTGACTGTTGAGAATTGTCAGCAGCAAAATAAGGAAACACAAGTAAACCATACACAGAACTTTGCAAAGTCTCTTGATGACATTTTTGGTTATGTCAATTATAGCTTTCAAAAAAGTCACACAGGAGACGTGTCTGATGTTTCTAGTCCAAATGTTTGTGTAGACATATATAAAAGAACACATACTGAAAGGATGCCAAACAAATGTAATGAATGGGATAATCTTTTGATTCAAGATGGCCATCTAGAGTGCCAAAAGAATATGAATCACAAGAGAATACATACAGGAGAGAAGCCTTACAAGTATGATGGTTGTGGTGTTTCCTTTACTGAAGATAGCAGCCTGAAGACACATAAGAGAACACATACAGGAGAGAAACCTTACAAGTGTGATATTTGTGGTACTTCCTTTACTCAAGCTGGCCACCTGAAGACTCACAAGAAAACACATTCAGGAGAAAAGCCTTACAAGTGTGATGTTTGTGGTGCTTCTTTTACTGAAGCTGGCAATCTGAAGACTCACAAGAAAATACATACAGGAGAAAGACCATACACATGTGATGTTTGTGGTGCTTCTTTTACTGTATATGGCAGTCTGAGGAAACATAAGAGAACACATACAGGAGAAAAAACTTACAAGTGTGATGTGTGTGGTGCTTCTTGTACTCAAGCTGGCAATCTGAAGACACATAAGAGAACACATACAGGAGAGAAACCTTACAAGTGTGATATTTGTGGTGCTTCTTTTACTCAAGCTGGCCATCTGAAGACCCTCAAGAAAACACATACAGGAGAAAGACCTTACAAGTGTGATGTTTGTGGCGCTTCTTTTACTAAAGTTGTCAATCTGAATAAACACAAGAGAACACATACAGGAGAAAGACCATACACATGTGATATTTGTGGTGCTTCTTTTACTCATGATGGCAATCTGAGGAAACATAAGAGAACACTTACAGGAGAAAAACCTTACAAGTGTGATGTTTGTGGCACTTCTTTTAATGAAGCTGGTAATCTGAAGAAACAAAAGAGAACACATACAGGAGAGAAATCTTACAGGTGTCATTTTTGTGGTGCTTCTTTTACTCGAGCTGACAATGTGAGGAAGCATAAGAGAACACATACAGGAGAAAGACCGTACACATGTGATGTTTGTGGTGTTTCTTTTACTCGACTCGACATTCTGAGGAAACATGCAAGAACACAAATGGGAGACTAACGATACAAGCGTGATGTTTATGGAGCTTCTTTTACTGATGATGGCAGTCTGAAGAACCATAAGATAACACATACAGGAGAGAAACCTTACAAGTGTGATGATTGTGGTGCTTCTTATACTCAGACTTGTGATCTGAAGAGACATATGAGACTGCATCATCATGATGTGCCCTGCCAACTACCATAGGTGTTCATGTATCCCCCACCCATCGGGATTATGTGAAACCATGGAAGCAGGTGGTGGATGGAGTGTGAGAGCAGACGACATATTGTTGTTGGTTATGGTTTGCACTCTGCAGAGACAGGCAGATGATCTCATCAGTAGAGACATTAGCTATGACCACCGACTAGTATAGTCACTGCCCAGAAGGAAAGCAACAGCAAACTACCTTCTGCAGAACTTTCCAAGGAACCCTAACAACAGCAAAGTTCTGCAAAGGACATGCTACTGCATGAATGAATGAGTTCTGTACCGCTGGATGATATATTATTTATCCCAGAAACCAGACAACAGGCTGAATCTTCTTCTTCCTCTTCTTCTGCGTTCATCCGGAGTTTTTTTTTTGTGTGGATGTGATTGCGTTGTGCCTGTTTACAGCAGAGCTGCGTTCTTGCGCCGTTAGGCCGACACATCCGACTTCTGCAGGCATTTGTTGACCGGGTTAACCTTCCCGGGGGCTGAATCATTTCACTCCATCATGAACCAAGCCCACAAGAACATTTCTTTGTCTGTTGACCACGAATATAATGACACCTTATCATTCTTAGAAATATTAATTCAACATTGACAGGATGGCACCATCAAAAGATCTGTCTATTGAAAGGGAACATGGGCAGGCCAGTACCAGAATTTAAATACCTTTGCACCTATTCAGTATAAGTGTGGCCTGGTATGGACCCTGTTTAATCAAGCTATAATGATTTGCTACGATGACACACTGAAAGATGCCTAGAAACTCTTAACTAAATCTACAATCTGATATATATTCAGCTGACTGCACTGCATTAAGCATCATTACCAGCCACACAAATCTACTCCCTAAGGTAGCAATTAGCAAATCAAGTAATCAAACATATGCCAGTATAAGTGGAAAACAGATTTACAGTCTTCAGGAATCCCTGTGCAGTCGTCAGTTCATAAATTCTTAGCTCTGCGATTTGAGACGTTTGTTTAATAGCCATAATAAAGTTTAAAAAAAACAGAAGACATCTTGTATATTGTATTTGATGAACAATAAATGATTGCTCAAATACATCAAGGCATTAGTAATTAGACAGTTTCTGACAGGTTTATGCAAACAGAAAGACTTCATTTTAAATTTACAATTACCATGGGAAAAACTGATGCTCTACATTCAAACAATATCAATGATGATGTATGTGTTTTAAGTATTTCAGCCCTAGTATAATTCATTTATACACTTCATATAATATGCAACTCTGCAGTATGCATCTATTTATATGTAGGAAAATATGCCAGGCAATAAATTGTGCAACAACATATTGTTTGCGTCTTCTGGAATTACACTGTAGAAATATGTTCATTTTGATTGATGTTTAATTCAAACTTAAGCTCTACAATGATTTCTGTTTAATTCAAACTTAAGCTCTAAAATACTCCAACATTATAACTGTGTGCCTGAACAAATCCCCCATATCTCCCATGGAATGTCAATTGGTCTAAACATATGGGGCTAGCACCATATACCCAGTACAGCTCATGGTGTGAGAGCTGGTCCTTGACTTGACTTTCACGGATGTGATGTTTATGGTTGTTGTGTTCCTCTTGACTTGACTTTCATGGATGTGATGTTTATGGTTGTTGTGTTCCTCTTGACTTGACTTTCACGGATGTGATGTTTATGGTTGTTGTGTTCCTCTTGACTTGACTTTCACGGATGTGATGTTTATGGTGATTGTGTTCCTTTTGACTTTACTTTCACGGATGTGATGTTTATGGTTGTTGTGTTCCTCTTTACTTTCACGGATGTGATGTGTATGGTTATTGTGTTCCTCTTGACTTGACTTTCACGGATGTGATGTGTATGGTTGTTGTGTTCCTCTTTACTTTCACGGATGTGATGTTTATGGTTGTTGTGTTCTTCTTTACTTTCACGGATGTGATGTGTATGGTTATTGTGTTCCTCTTGACTTGACTTTCACGGATGTGATGTTTATGGTTGTAGTGTTCCTCTTGACTTGACTTTCATGGATGTGATGTTTATGGTTATTGTGTTCCTCTTGACTTTCACGGATGTGATGTTTATGGTTGTTGTGTTCCTCTTTAGTTTACTTTCACAGATGTGATGTTTATGGTTGTTGTGTTCCTCTTTACTCAACACTTGTTAGTCTCTAATGATGGGGTATCACAGTGAACAGGCTATCACAGTGGTCTTGGCAGGAACAGCCACAAAGCATGTGCCAAAATATCTCTGGTAGATAACTCAATAAAGGTGATGGTGGCCAACTGTGTTTGCTTGGCCGGTCTTCCCTGCCCTAACAGCCAGTGTAAACTATTTCTGTATAGTGTATATACTACATACTATGTGTATACAATTGTGTAGGCATGCCCATAATTTCAGCCTGTACATTTACAAATAATGATGACTATCACAACTGATTAAAGGCCTATGCAAAATAATATTTCCAAACTAGTCTATCACATGCTCTTTGGCAACTGTTACAGCCACAGTCTGACAGGGAAACAGTGATGCTGACTGAGCTGCCCAGGGGTTTCGTGAATAAGTGTAACATTTGTTTGCTTTGTGTTTACTTCTTTACTGGTGTAAATTTGAAAGTGTTTTCATAGTTTATCATATTTCAGAATTCACTGGGTTAACTTGCCTAGTCAACTTTGTGTAACTGGTGTTGGAATATCCCAAGTTATTTACTCTTGTGTAATAAATCACAAATTGTTATTTATTGTTACAAACATAAATGTAATACACCATTATGACTAATAGTACAATTATCGACATTTGCAAAATTAAAAATACAGTTTGTTGATTATGGTTGTTCTTCTTTCATTCGCTGTTGATTATGCCAAAGTTGAGTGGCTCTGTGATCAATGGATGACTAAAAGTGTATTTGATTCACTTATTGGAGTGGAGATAATAGTAAAGGACTTTCTTCTTTGAAGTGGTAATGACAGACTACTTAACTTGTAGTGTTATTGATGTGTTGCAGGATAATATTCTTTGAATGTTTAAGTTTAATCTGTTAGGGTTTTTAAAACACTCTTCTCTTAGAGTGTGACTGCAAGTTTGTTGTAACAGATATCTCTTGGCAAACTTGTATTTGATCAGCTTTCTATTACAGCTGTTGCCTTACAATAATATTAGGTGTTTGTAGTGGTGGTTGGTCGCCATGGCAGTTAAGTGACTAGCATACTTGCCTGCTGGCACGTGATCAAGTATTTGAATACACATTCAAGGAATACACAATTAAGGAGATTTATTCTGAAAACTAAGACAGTAATGCTGTCAGAAGACTTCCTGTGGTGTCGAAAAGACACTTCTAAACAAACAATATAACCAGGAAATCCCAGCTTGAGAACCTATATCTATAATACTTAGCTTTCCCACTGTTGGGTTAAAGAGTTTGGTGGCCCCACAACCATAGAGATCCTGGCAGTTTATATGCTAACAAGATATGTTTACTTTACTAAAGTAAAATGGACATTCCCTGATACTTAACACAGAAATAAATTCAGAATGGGGAGTATAGTAAATATATATTTATTGGACATGTAATTTAGAATCACAGGACATGGCTTGATCTTAGGATGGTGTACTGCTGATGGTCTGTAAGTATGACAACTTAACATTAGAGTTATCTGGTTCTGCTCCTTCCAGCTCCAACTGTCTACACTCGTCACCAGGAGGTATGCTCTGGGCTTGGATTGAAACTTCAGCAATACTCAGTCTGGAACTGTTAAAACAAATGGTACACCTTAGATAGACTGCTTGAACTGGGTTTTAGTTCTGACAGCTACACACCACAAGTCCTCATATAAACAATACTGGAAGGCCCCGGTTAATGTTGGGGCTACGTTCTTGGAAAACGACGTATAGCGAAACACTATTTCCCATAGAATTAACTGAAATACATTGTATTATGTAATGTTTATTTTAATGGTTGTTGGTAATTATTGGCTAAATAGAGGTGGATTGGAGGACGAATGGTAGAGCTATTGGGATGTAGGCGAATTAAATTCTGCCTCTCCATCTAAGGATGAAACTGTAACCTCAGTGGTGAAGGACACTGTTAATAGCGAAAGTTAATCCACACGCAAAATTCAGTCCATCACTTCTATAAAAGTGTGTGTGTATCCTACGCTTAAGTTCAATGCACGAGAGTGCAAGAAATAAAATTGTAAAATGAAACTGGCAATAAGTATGACCATGACCCTGTAATGGGTTTGACGTGGTGTTTCCTAAAGTCATGGCTCAGAAAGATGACCGACTGCTCGTGGTACTGAATATTACCATGGCCCTGTAATGGGTTTGACGTGATGTTTCCTAAAGTCATGGCTCAGAAAGATGACCGACTGCTCGTGGTACTGAATATTACCATGGCCCTGTAATGGGTTTGACGTGGTGTTTCCTAAAGTCATGGCTCAGAAAGATGGCCGACTGCTCGTGGTGCTGAATATTACCATGGCCCTTGTAATGGGTTTGACGTGGTGTTTCCTAAAGTCATGGCTCAGAAAGATGACCGACTGCTCGTGGTACTGAATATTACCATGGCCCTGTAATGGGTTTGACGTGGTGTTTCCTAAAGTCATGGCTCAGAAAGATGACCGACTGCATCGTGGTACTGAGTATTACCATGGCCCTGTAATGGGTTTGACGTGGTGTTTCCTAATGACCCTGTAATGGGTTTGACGTGGTGTTTCCTAAAGTCATGGCTCAGAAAGATGACCGACTGCTCGTGGTACTGAGTATTACCATGGCGCTGTAATGGGTTTGACGTGCTGTTTCCTAAAGTCATGGCTCAGAAAGATGACCGACTGCTCGTGGTACTGAATTGCTGTTGTTATTCTACAGCTATTTATACAGGAAATATTAAGAGGAATGTACGAGGGCATCAAGCAAGCTGTCGGCCTGTAAGAAAATAAGATGGTCCCTTTACGATCAACGGTGGGGGGGGGGGGGGGGGGGGGGGGGGTAGTCATAAAAGATCAAGCTAAACAAATAGATCATTCATTGGCACCTTTCCGTCTTGACAGACGATAGTTTGGTACATTGTGCTTCAAAAAGGCTTAATAACTACGACCCATGACGGTGGCTGGTAAGGCCAATTTTTGCTGCAAATGTTTGCCCACAATAGATGCATGTGAAAACATGGTCATTTCCACCATTGTGCACCATCTTACGTCTCTCACGCTCTGTGTGTGCTTTATCTGCAATCATTTTCTCTTTTGTCTTTATTCCATTTCTGATGTTTGCCCTCCATGCAACACGTTCAGCGGCGACTTGCTCCCAATGTGCATTATCTATGCCTGTATCAATCATGTCCCGCTTACACACATCTTTGTATCGTAGTAGTGGCCGACCCTGAGATCTCCTACCCGTCTGTAATTCACCAAAAAAGATTTCCTTTGGTATTCTACCATCATCCATCCTCCTAACATGTCCTATCCATCTAAGTCTACGAAGACTGAGCATGGAATACACCGTCACACAACCTGATCTTTCCAATACTTCAGTATTTGTGATTTTGTCTTGCCACTTAATACCAAGTATTCTTCGCAGATACCGCATATGAAAGCTGTTAACGTTTCTCTTGGCGTGAGTAAGTTGTCCAGGTTTCACTGCCATAAAGAAGAGTATTAAGGACACAGGCTTGGTAGACGAGGACTTTTGTTTTGGCAGTAAGCTTCATGTTCTCCCAGACTCTTTTTGCTAACGTGTTCATTGTTGTTGCTGCCTTGCCAATCCTGGTGTTGATTTCCTGTTCGAGGGATAATTTGCTATTTACCTCTGATCCTAGATATGTAAAATGGTCTATCTCCAGTTCGGCGTCGTCAATAAAGATTGATGGTACACCATGTGCACCTTGTGACATAATCTGTGTCTTCTTTTAGTTAATTGTTAAACCAAATTCAGAACAAGCATTGGAGAATGCAGATAGTAGATGTTGTAATTCTTCCTCAGAGTGGGTCGTAATTGCAGCATCATCCGCAAAAAGCAAATCTCTTATTAGTACCCTCCTAATTTTGGTCTTGGCCTTCAATCTCTGAGCATTATAGAGGCCACCATCTGAGCGTAAGTGAATGTATATACCGTCATCCTGATCACGAAAGGCATATTTAAGTAGAAGTGAAAAGTATATCCCAAAGAGGGTGGGGGCTAGTAAACAACCTTGCTTAACTCCACTTTTGATTTCAAACTCTTCTGCAGTTGAGCCATCAAACTTGATTATACCCTTCATGCCTGTATGGAACGATTCCACAATGGACAGAAGAGTTGGTGGGCAGCCAATCTTCTTTAGTGCTTTGAACAGACCCTCACGACTGACCAAATCAAATGCCTTTGTGAGGTCGATGCAGGCAATAAACAGTGGCTGATTTTGTTCCCGGCATTTTTCTTGCATTTGTCGCAAGGAGAATATCATATCAATAGTAGACCGATTCTGTCGAAAGCCACACTGTGATTCGGGGTAGACTTGATCTCCCAGGACTTGAAGTCTGCGCAGAACAATTCTGGCAAATACTTTCCCAACAATACACAGAAGTGAGATACCCCTATAGTTGTTACAGTCGCTCCGATCTCCCTTGTTCTTGTACAGTGTTATGATGTTTGAATCTTTGAAATCCTGTGGGACTTGTCCTTCCTCACCAGCATAGCTCTATTAGCTGGTGGATCTGTAGAGCGAGTGTGTCTTGCCCACTCCTGATAACCTCTATTGGAATCCCATCCTTACCTGGAGCCTTGCCAGATGCAAGCTCATTTATAGCACACTTAACTTCTGTTATGGTGGGAAGTGTGTCCAGGTGGTCAAGAGTTGGCAGGGCCTCTATGGCGTTGAGGGCATCATCCGCTAGCTTGGTCTCACTTGAGTAAAGCTCTAAATAGTGCTCGACCCATCTATCCATCTGCTGTTTCTTATCAGTGATGATTTCTCCAGTCAAGGTTTTCAGCGGTGCACTTCTTTTGATCATTGGACCACAGGCTTTCTTTATCCCTTCATACATGCTTCTGACATACATACATTTGACAGGAGCCTATCCTTCAAGGACCATGTGGAGACGGTCGTGACAAGAACTCAAAAGGGACTCAATGCACTTAAAACTATGGCTGCAATGGACATAGAGCAGAGAATGGTGCTGAAGACCTAGGCAATCAGCCAGGAGGCGCACCACAGAAATCAGGATGCCACGCATTACGCAAATTGGAATATGTCGACTACTACTAAAAGTTAGGGGTGCTCGCCCTGCTTTGGACCCCCAGGCAGGTGCAATGCCGGGCCCTATGTCTCGAAAGGGTCCAACCTTAACTACTGGAGGTCCTTCTCAGATGTCCTGTGGAGCCAGGGGACATGAGAATAGAGCAGCTGGCCATACTAAACAAAGACTTAAAATAATGCACTGGAATGCGGAGGGAGTCAGCAACAAAAAAGTAGAATTAGATAACATCCTGGACCAAGAAAAAGTAAGCGTATGTTGCTTGCAAGAAACTCACCTCAACGAAAATATAACCTTCAAAATCAGAGGTTACCAGTGTTACCGATCTGACCGAAATGACAGGCGAAAAGGTGGGATACTTACCCTTGTAAAAAAATAACATCACTGCTTCCCAAATCGAAGTCTATATGGAAGGGGCTGAGTATCAGACACTTAAACTTAAAATAGGCTATACAGACCTACATCAGATCAATTACTACTGTCCAAGTGACCGCCCACAGGCACTGGACACACTACCATTAACAGAAAAAATGATTGTGTGCGGCGATTTCAACAGCCACTCGCAGCGTTGATCACACGGACCAGAGAGGAGAGATTCTGGAAGACTGGCAACGATGAGAATAGATTCATCTTGGTTTACAAGCCGTCCGACCCACACACTTTCTACTCGAAATCATGGCACTCTACAACTACACCTGACCTGGCTTTTCATTCACCAGACCTGGAGTGGAACATTACACGAATTGTTGGGAAACAACTAGGTGGCAGTGACCATCGACCAATCTTTCTAACTGTAAGATAATGAGCTTGTAAGTGAAAGCAGCACCCTCTCGAGGTGGAACTACAAGAAAGCAGATTGGGCAATGTACAAGAATCGCACCAGCATACTGGTTAGAAACCTGAACACTGAGAAAGACATAAATAAAGTAGTTGAAGAGTTTGGGAAATGCATACTACAGGCAGCGCGAGAAACAGTACCACGAGGAGCCCGTAAACATATAAACCCTACTGGAGTAGTGAACTGGAACAGTTGCATAATGATGTGGAAGTATGTAGAAAGCAAGCAGAGTCCACACCCAGCCAAGAGCACCACAATAAATTCCAGCATGCAAAAGCCAAATTTCAAAGGTTCAAGCTGCAGGCTAGACGGAAAAGCTGGCAGGAAAAAACAGTGTCTCTGAACTTTGAAAGAGACACAAGGAAATTGTGGAAGCTAATAAAACAACTTAACGATGAGGGCACAGGGAGAAACTCAAAAATTGCACTACATAAAGATGGAAACATCTTAACAAGAAAGCAAGCAGCTGACCATTTTGCGGACTCATTCGCACAAGATAACAATATCAAAATTAGTCCAGAGAAACAACAAGAGATTCGAGAGAAACGGCAACATACAGGACAGAAGGAAATAGTATATGAGGTTCTGGAGGCACCCATCACAATCAGCGAACTGGAGCTAGCCATATCAAAACTTAAAATGAGAAAGTCACCAGGAGCTGATGGTATCTCCAATTAAATGATCAGGAACCTAGGAACAGAGGAAAAAGCAAAGCTGTTGCAGATCATCAATAACAGTTGGACCTTAGGCAGTGTTCCACAAGCCTGGAGAGATCAATCATGATACCCCTCCTAAAATCGGGGAAAGATAGTTCCATTGCCCCTAGCTACAGACCAATTAGCCTCACCAGCTGTCTCTGCAAAACACTGGAGCGTATCATCAATCACAGACTGCAGTGGTACATTGAAAGTAAAAACATCCTTGTGCCACAGCAGGCTGGCTTTAGGCAGTGCTACTCTACGGAAGATCAGACAACCTACCTCTCTCAAGAAATTGAGGATACATTCCAAGAGAAGAAGCTGGTGCTTGCTGCATGGATAGATTTGAAGAAAGCCTTTAACAAAGTCTGGAAAGAAGGTCTGATGAATAAACTGAGAAACTGCAAAGTCAATGGAAGAATGTACAAGTGGGTGAAAGCATACTTGCACAACAGAAGAGCCCGAGTACAGATAGACGGACTCAAGAGCAAGAAAGTACTACTGCGTCACGGTGTTCCCCAGGGCGGAGTCTTGTCCCCCACACTCTTTCTAATCTTCATCAATGATCTCGTTGCTAATCTACCGCATGGAATTAAAGCCGCAATGTACGCCGATGACCTGGTTCTATGGAGCACAAATGAACATGCATCAGTGGCCACCAGATGACTACAAAGCGCTGTAGTTACATTTGTTGCATGGGCAAATAGATGGTGTGTCAGCATAAACACCGACAAGTGCAGCACCACCCTATTTACCCTCTCTCCAAACCAAAAGGCAGGGACCATCCAGATAAATGGAACACCCCTAAGATAAAGAACCAACATACCTTGGAGTAACATTTGATGGCAGTCTGACATGGAGAAAGCACATCAACAATGCAGTAGCAAAAGCCAGAAGGAAAATAGCCATCCTAAGAAAGCTAAGTGGAACCACATGGGGAGCCAGTGGGAAAATACTTAGCAAAGTTTATCAACAGAGCATACGACCACACCTGGAATACGGGTCAACTGCAGTGGTGTTCGGCATCAACAACCACACTACAAGAGCTGGACAAAGTGCAAAATCAAGCACTTAGAGTTACCACAGGAGGGATGAGATCAACCCCTATAGTAGAAATGGAGAAGATGGGGAGGACACAAGCACTGAGTGAGCGCAGAGATACGAAAACGCTAATACAAGCAGAAAAGTTCCTCACCTTGCCAGTCCACCCTATGAAGAACAGATTTGAAAACCTAGCTATGGGGCGGTTGAAAAGAAGTAGTTTTATCCACCAGGCCAAACGACTCTGCAGAGAAACCACCGATCTGACCACAGTTGGTATCCCCCTAACAACTATTCCAGAGCGAGCTCCATGGAAAGATGAGCATAGACTATCATTAAAAATCCAGACAAAAGTAAGAGGAATATTTGACAAGGAAGACAAGAACAGTGTTCAGCGCAGAACAGCCACTCTCAGCTTCCTTGATGAAGAATACCCACAGGACCTCTGGATCCGAGTCTACACAGATGGGTCAGCACAAAATGCTGTTCGAAATGGAAGAGTGGGAGTGTACATAGAATACCCAAATAATACCAGGGACACAGCTAGAGTACCGACAGGAAAGTACTGCCATAACTACGATGCTGAAATTGAGGCAATCAAGATAGTGTAACAGTATAGGCTGTTATATGGGCTTTTACTTAGTTTAGCACGACGGTGTGCAAGGAAAAATGAACTAATACTTCACACACACGTAGTAGTATATAGGGAATTAGAAAGAGTACACTTCCCCACAGACCCCGCGGTGGGACCGAATCGCCCCCTAAGGGGGTCGAATAAGGGTCCGAACCGATGCGCGCCCCCTAAGGGTCCGAACCGACCCCCTAAGGGCTCGAACAGAGGGTCCGAACCGACCCCAGCAAGAGAGGCTCGGTCTGACTTTCAA
>JACEFZ010006444.1:0-30061 GCA_014155875.1 Cepaea nemoralis | reverse complement strand
GATTTCAAAATAAACATTTTGACCCCCCGTCCTTTCTTTCCTTTTTTTTACCTTAGTGATAAAATTGACTTAATTTGTCTACAGCAAACCGGGTTGGAAACTCAAAAGAACTGAGCATTAAAATGACTTTGGTGTCAGATCACAGATAACGCATTTGCAAAGAGCGATTTCTATAAGATGCAAATGAAACTCGCTACACTGATTTGATAATTATACGCGGACAGCCTCAATTTGTTGGGCATATTATAAGAAGAAGAAAAAATTAAGTTGCATGTCCTTCACAGGACGTAGCAGTCAAAACCAGCATTTTAACTGTTCGTGATTCCTGGGCAAATTTTACGTTCAGTAGTTTGCCATTGCTTTCTGAACGACCGGCTCCTATACATTTTTCGAAAATAAACCAGCACCGCCGTGTTCGAACCCGGGTATACGGGCTTACAAACTGCGTTCGCAAGCTCCTTAGCCACAGAGACCGGTTATAAGAAGAAATAAACTAGATAATTTGGAGACAACTGGCAAGATTGAGGGGGAAAGAATAAGAGGAAGGCAGAGAAGTAAATATCTGGAAGGCCTGGCCACACGACATGGTCGAGACAAAAACACACAACTCGCCCACGACACTGGTAATCGATTGAGATGGCGAAACAAGACCGCCCACGCTTATCGGCATGACAAATGATGATGATGTGAATGCCATTTTGTCCACACATCAGTCAAGTAGGATGTGCGTTATCATCATCATGTGCCATTCTGATAAGCGTGGACGGTCATGTTTCGCCATCTCAATCGATCACCAGAGTCGTGGATAAGATCAGTGTTCTTGTCTCGACCATGCCACGTCACCAAGCCATCCACGTATTTACTTCTCTGCCTTCCCCTCGATCTTGCCAGTTGTCATCAAGATCTTCAATTTATTTCTTCTCATAACGTGACAAAATATTTTTGACTGCCTACGTCTAATTTCACTAATCAGTTTACGGTTTTCATTTGTTGATTGTAGGACTTGGTCATTGGTGTTTCTGTCTGTCCATGGCATTCTTTACATTTCCTCCAGACACCACATATGGATGTACATATCAATAGAAAAACGAGCACAGGCATGCGTGATGTGAGAGTCAACAGTGCGAGGTCTCGACTGATAAACTGTCAGAAGACCTCAGGCCAGGAATTCCCAAAAGTGCTGAGAAGGATGTTGCTGATTGGCTTGGAAATGCACTGCGGCACCCTTTCGATGGTCAATGGAGGAGATCAATGTGTTTTACGACGGCGAAATATGACAAAGGAAGTACTTGCTAAAACAGTGTCCTAAAACAAGAGATCAAACATAAGCTGCTAGACAAGAAAGAGGAAGTAAGTTTTGTGTACCTCTAATGTCTGCTTAAATTTGGTAACAATAAGAGAGGGAACAGTCGCTTGTCTAAAGAAGGCACGGGGGGGGGACATAAATTACTAGACCAGTGGTTCTCAACCGGTGGGGAATTCCCCAGGGGGGAATTTTATGGTTTCGGGGGGGGGGGGGGGGGGGGGGGGGGGGGGGGAATTAAGATTATTTCAAGGTTGCGTTAATACAAGAACATATTACTTGATAATGTTTTTTCCTTCCACTCATTACGGTTCTGTACTTCTCACCCTTCTGAAATTTGTTTTATAACGTAAGTATCACACAAAATCACGTTTTATGTAGACGTCTAGACTTGTTCTAGCATGTGTTATTAAATTTAGCTTCCATTTGTACGTATACTGTGTAGGGAGGGGGTGGGGAATTTATAGGGAGTACATACGAATATGGGGGGAATGACATTCTGAACATATGGGAAAGGGGTGCATGAGCCAAAAAGTTTGAGAACCACTGTACTAGACGAAAAAAGAACGCTGATTTCAAAACTGTCACTAAGAATCAGAAAGATGAATGCACCTAGTGAAGTGAAAATTTGTCCCTTCTATTCATTTTAATTTGTTTTATTCTCTCTGTTAATTCCACACTGGTAATTCTGTCATTCATTCATTCATTCATTCATTCATTCATTCATTCATTCAGTTTAATGTCCTTTGCAGAACCATAACAACCCCATAACAACGCTCCCATAACAACCTTCCGGAAAAACTCTCGATCATAAGCAAGATGTCCCGAGCCTGATTCACACTTCAGGAGATCATCCACCACATACTGCACCCATCTTATCTTTGGCCTTCCTATTCCTCTCCTTCCAGACACACACCCATCCATCATTTTTCTCCAAATTTCGCGACGTTTCAAGTGACATAAAACATTTCAGTTTTCCTTGTTATATCGTCTTCAACAGCCAACCCTCTCCAACATTCAGCTCCTGAAGTATTGATGTACCTGCTCCCTTCTTCACCTAAGACACCCCATAACTCGTCTTTAACATCTACACTCAAAGGAATTTTTCCGCCGCTCAGTCTGCCCAGCAAGTGTCCAGGTCCCACAGGCACACATTGCAATGGGAAAGATGCATGCTCTTAAAAATCCAATCTCCGTAGTTCCATCTGTCCCTCTCCACAATCCACCCAGCTGCCTCAATTACCGAAGAGCAATAGTCACTCTTCTTCCAACCTCCCTCATTGTGTCACCACTATTTGCAATCAATGACCTAGGATATTCGAAAAATATTCACAAGCACATACAATTTTTCCTCATTAATATATATTTAGTTAGTTAGTTAGTTAGTCGACAGATCATCCTCGTTGCACATCGAACCATTCAGTCCATAAGTGCTCGGATCCCCTCCTCAGCAAATCCCGCAGCGTGTAGCGGCTAACGACGCCAGTTCTGTGTTGGTTTATCAATCTTCTTTGGCTTCCTGCGTAGTGTTCTTGTTTGGCCACCCCTCTTTTAATTTGCTGCTCCCGCAGTCTGGCCATTGTTGTAGATTCACAGTCATCACTTGGTTCTCGCAAAAGTCTCACTTCTCGTAGAGCATTCAGAATGTCAGCCTGGTCCATGGCGCGTCCGCCCTCCACAGTAGCCTCACCTGCGAGCTTGTCAGCCCGCTCATTTCCTTGTACTCCCGCATGACCTGGCACGAAGATGAAACTAATCTTTGCCAGCCGAGACCGCTTCAGAGGCAGCAACCACTCTCTTCGGATCGACCCCTCCTCTATCCTCTTGATCATGTTCATTGAGTCGCTAAGGAAACAAGCCCTAGTGAATGTCTGTGTCAAAGACTCAACCGCATCCCCTCCGCCAGGGAGAGCGGTCAATCCTGGAGGGACCAGGAGGAGATACGGTGCCCGAGGCAAGAGCAGGGGAGATGAGGGAATCGTGGAAGGTTAGCCACTCCCTCAGAATACACGCAGGCGGTATTCAGAGAGTTAGCACTCTAATCACGATACCACCGCACCTCATGAAGCCAGAGCACAGTTGAGTAGACACTCAACAGGCCACGTTTTGCCAGCAGCGTGCGATGTGAGGTAACACGCACGAAGGAGAAGGTCACCCCCGCGGGGTGTGTAACCAGGGGAGAGATGTCCGGCAGACGGGAGACTGGACTTGGGGCGTTCACATCGTTTAGAGTAACGTTAGGAGTTGTGTGTTCACTAGTAGATAGAGTTAGCATAGGGTTAGCAGTTTGTGTTAGATAATTCTGTGGCTATATATTGTGTATTGCATTAGCGACTGTTTACCGCTTGTAAGCGAGCCAACGGCAATAAAATGGACCATGCATTTTGCCTCCCACACGACTTGCAAGTTGTCTTGTACGAGTGTGTGAGAAGTACCCGATGATGCCTGTCAGTTAAGTTGTTGACAGTCTGTGTCTCGAGCCATGTTATTGCTTTACTTACTGCCATGACTTCCATGGTCAGGCTACTTGTGGTTTCAGTGAAAGCACCAGAGTCCTCCTTCACAATTCTCCCTCCGACCCGAGCTGTAAAGGCCCATGAGCTTCTCACATGTCGGACGACCGACCCATCTGTGTAGATGACCGCGTCACCGTCTAGCGAATTCTCGAAAATCAACGCTTGTACTTCAGCCTCAACAGCAGCCGGATTTTCTTGTCTGCATTTTCTATCTAGTTGGATGCAAACTGAAAAGGATGTGCAGAAGTCTGTTGGCACTTGCACCCACTCCTCGCCAGGTTCTAAGTCCTCAAGTGAACACACCTGTTGAAGAATGTCTTCGGCTTGACCCATCCACGACCGTCCTCTTTTTAACCTGCTGGCCTTCACCTTCCTAATTTCACTATGCAGTGGATATTGTGTGTTTGCGTTAATTTTGAGGTAATATATATTTCTTTCTCCATAGTGGTTTTATCTGTATGAATTATCTTTGTTATTGCTATATTAAGATTTTCACTATTCAATAAGATTGAGGTTATTAGGTTTTCTATACCATTCTGTGTTGTGGATATCAAGCAATACTATATCATGAGCATATCGAATCTCTGGTATGGTATGTCCACGGATATTTATGGTATCTTATAGCTTCCTGTTTATATCATTTCTAACATTTCTCATTATATTTTTGGCGTACAGGTTAAACAAATAGGGAGACAGCACATAGCCCTGACGGACTCCTTGCTTGATGTCAAACCAATCTGATGACTCGTAATCTATTCTGGCCGCTGCTTGTTGGTATAGTTCTATGGTTCTCAACCGGCGGGGAATTCCCTCCCCCCCCCCTCCCCCCGATTATCTCAAGATCGCGTGACCACAAGAACCGATTACTCGATGTTGCTTTTCCCTCTATACTTTACGGTTCTCTACTTCTCGCCCTTCTGAAATTTGTTTTATAATGTAAGTTGACCCTCAAATCACGTTTTTTGTAGACTTATTTGTTATTAACTTTAGCTTCCATTTTAACGTATACTGCGTAGGGGCCGGGAGGGGGGCTTTAAAGAGAGGAAATATGAAACGAGGGGAATGACATTCTGAACCTATGGTGACGGGGTGCATGGGCCAAAAAAAGGTTGAGAACCACTGGATTAGATAGATCATTTTTATGAGTCGTATTACATGTGAAGGAAAGCCCATATTCCTCATGATTTCTCTAAGTTTCTGATTTTGTTGACAGTCAAATGCCTTTGAATAATCCACAAAACATGAGAATATGGTTACATTAAATTCTCTGCACTTCTCTGTTATTAAAGGCTTGTGGAATATGAGATCTCTTGTTCCTCTTCCTTGTCTAAATCCAGCTTGAACTACGTTAATTTCTTCTTCCAGTTTCTTACGAAGTCTTCCCATTATGATTTTTAGTAGAATTTTACTTGCATGACTGATTAGGTCAACAGTTCTATAGTTGGTGCATAATTTCAGGTTGCCTTTTTCTTGTTTGTATTGGAATGAAGATAGTTCTCTTCCAATCTTTTGGCCATATACCATATTTCCATATCTGTTTACATAATGCGTGATCGATTTGTATGCTTTCTCCTCTCTCTCTCTCTCTCTCTCTCTCTCTCTCTCTCTCTCTCTCTCTCTCTCTCTCTCTCTCTCTCTCTCTCTCTCTCTCCCCCCCCCCCGCCCGCTTTAATTAGTTCATCTGATATTCCATCACATCCAGGAGATTTACCATTCTTCATGTTATTATTTTTATGTTGCATATCCCTTACAGGGTCTCTGGTCAAGGGGTTAACGACATTATTCGTAATCCCGTATTCATGAGGTGAAAACATCAGCTGCGGGAATCGCCAGTGGTTCGCTCCGCGGTGGTAATTTACCGGGGTATGTGAGCCGGTCGCTCAGAAAGCAATGGCAAACCAATGAGCCTAATCTTGCCAAGTACACCAACAGCAGTTAAAAAATCCCGATGTTGTCTGCAAATTCCTGTGAGGGATATGAAAAAAAAAATCCTTTACAGGACGTTGCAGCCAACACCAGCATTTTGCAGCTGCTGTTGATGCAGTATGCAAGTTTTACGTTCAGTAGTTTGCCATTGCTTCTGAACGACCGGCTCACATACCCTACTAAGTTACCAGCGCGGCGCGAACCGCTGCCGATTCCCGCAGCTGCTGATTTCCCCTCGTGGATATATGAGATTACGAACAATGTCGTTAATACCTTGGCCAAGGAGCACAGTTCTTCATTGCCCATGCAATTTCATCTAATGATGGTTCAGGTTCTGTCTTTGCTGTCATTCGTTCGTGTATCTCATTCATATCCTCACTGTTATTGTCATAACTTTTTATTAAATTTATTCTATTCGTAATTGTATTAGTCGTTCTCACTATATTTGCATAGATTTAAGGTTAGGATTCGATAATCTAAGATTGGTACTAGATTTCATTTTGCTTGACATCTACACATTCACTAGTGTTATGACGGCCACCCTTGCTGTTTTGTATTCTTATGTCAATAGCTCTATCTATTTCCCCACCGTCATGAACATTGAAGTAAGACCTAGGGAAATCGGTTTGTCGTTTCCTTGATGTGTTCTCATTATCTTTGTCTTTCCCTTGTGGATGGTTCCGCGTGTCTCATGACCTCTCATCATGTGTGATAAATGTATCTTATACATCATTTCATGCGTGGTGCAGGAGGACAAAGCCATCAGCGAAATCAAAATCATCAAACTAATGTGTCAGAGTGGATAGAATTCCATGTCTTGTGGCCTGTTTGTTGGTTTCATAATCTAGTTTATAAACGACAAGGTAAATGAGGCGACAGCAGGCATCCTTGTCTATCTCAAATTTTTATTTCAAAAGTATGCATTAGTTTTGACATTTCATGTCTTAATACGATGTCTGATTTTGATGTAAGTATTTGTGTGGGATCCCATAGTGGCTAACCAATTTCCGAAATATCCCTATCAGTATTGTCAAATGTCTACTCTAAGTCCATATACCGAAAAATAAAGTAACGATTTCAGGTCGATGCTTTGCTGCACTATTATGCGTTATGTGGCTATCTGGTCTGTTAAGCGTAATCTGGCTATCTAGTACATGATCTATTTAGTCTTAAATTTACATATTTAACCCTTATTTGTCTGTCTATGGTAAAATCTCTTCAGAATGATCCTGCTGAATTTATTTCCTAACAATGACAATATCATTATCCATACATAATTTCTCAAATATTGCAGCCGTTCATTGTTTCACAGCGTCACGAATTATCGGTCTCTTCAGTCTGCTGGTATTTCTGTTGTCTCCCAGACTGTTTAAACTAATATATGTGGATATGAATGTTGTGTTTTGATATTTGATTTAATAGTTGCTAATGTGATACGAATTAAAAGAGCAAAAAAAAAAAAGATATAGAGACTTTACACATCCCTATCTCGCACCTCTTTCAATAGGCTGGTATCGACCTACATCATTATGAATTCTGATGGCAGCTTGTTGATTCCAATATATGTTTTCTACAAGTCTAAGGTCTTTTCTATCAATTTGTACACACACACACACACACACGCGCGCGCACACACACACACACACATACATACGCGTGCGTGCGTGCGTGCGTGGCACGCACGTGCGTGCGCGCGCGCATGCATCTATCTATCTATCTATCTATCTATCTATCTATCTATCTATCTATCTATCTATCTATCTATCTATCTATCTATCTATCTATCTATCTATCTATCTATCTATCTATCTATCTATCTATCCGCATGTGATGACATGTGATGGCATGTGTTGACACACACGCGGCCAACTTTTTTTTTTTAAACAAAAACAAAATCGAGAATATACCCATTTAATTGTGTACTGACCTTCTCTCTGCCAAGCGAACGGAAAAGACAAATGCTTCGATTACTTCAAAAGTTCCACTCCGAAAAAAAAGTACAGAAATAAAATTCTAACGTATCTAAAATAAATCCATTATTTGTAATGAACACTGGTTTTAAAAACATGAAAAGATGTGTTAGAAAATTTTCACTATTTAAATAGATGCATTACTTTTATGATAATTATGAAAATGCCTTAAAGATTGTATCATTATTTATTATAACTCATATGCCTGTAAATAACTATAGACAAAGAGTGTATAAATCTTTGGGGGAAAAAAAATCCCGCATTTTAACAGTATTTTAACAGGCGTGCTGCGTGTTAGGTATGCATAAAGTATGAACAACACACACAAAATTAACTTAAGAATGTCCTTCCAGACACCATGTGCTCTCTTTCACTAAAATAGAAAATTAGATTTTTAACTAACTATTGCATTTCATCTGAATCTGATAAAGGGCACACACACACACAAACAAAATATTGTCTACATATATAGTAGAGGATATTGAAATATGGTACATGGCCAAAAGAAAAAGGGCAACCTGAAACTACTAAACGTAAATGCTGGGTACTTCAAAGGATAGGCTAAAAGAGTTTATAAATGCAACAATCTATACATAAAATAATAGTGATGTTATTAAAAGTTATGACCCTTGAAATAACTTTTCTTATGTTAAGTCCCCTTGAAAGAAATGATAAATATTAGCTGCCCGGCCCGGCTTCACCCAGGCTCTGGCGGGGATCTATCTATCTATCTGTCTGTCTGTCTGTCTGTCAGTCTGTCTGTCTGTCTGTCTGTCTGTCTGTCTGTCTGTCTGTCTGTCTGTCTGTCTGTCTGTCTGTCTGTCTGTCTGTCTGTCTGTCTGTCTGTCTGTCTGTCTGTCTGTCTGTCTGTCTGTCTGTCTGTCTGTCTGTCTGTCTGTCTGTCTGTCTGTCTGTCTGTCTGTCTGTCTGTCTCTGTCTCTGTCTGTCTGTCTGTCTGTCTGTCTGTCTGTCTGTCTGTCTGTCTGTCTGTCTGTCTGTCTGTCTGTCTGTCTGTCTGTCTGTCTGTCTGTCTGTCTGTCTGTCTGTCTGTCTGTCTGTCTGTCTGTCTGTCTGTCTGTCTGTCTGTCTGTCTGTCTGTCTGTCTGTCTGTCTGTCTGTCTGTCTGTCTGTCTGTCTGTCTGTCTGTCTGTCTGTCTGTCTGTCTGTCTGTCTGTCTGTCTGTCTGTCTGTCTGTCTGTCTGTCTGTCTGTCTGTCTGTCTGTCTGTCTGTCTGTCTGTCTGTCTGTCTGTCTGTCTGTCTGTCTGTCTGTCTGTCTGTCTGTCTGTCTGTCTGTCTGTCTGTCTGTCTGTCTGTCTGTCTGTCTGTCTGTCTGTCTGTCTGTCTGTCTGTCTGTCTGTCTGTCTGTCTGTCTGTCTGTCTGTCTGTCTGTCTGTCTGTCTGTCTGTCTGTCTGTCTGTCTGTCTGTCTGTCTGTCTGTCTGTCTGTCTGTCTGTCTGTCTGTCTGTCTGTCTGTCTGTCTGTCTGTCTGTCTGTCTGTCTGTCTGTCTGTCTGTCTGTCTGTCTGTCTGTCTGTCTGTCTATGTGGAGCATCTCATTTAATTCATCGTCAATCAACTCATTTAATCTATAGCCAGGGGACGTAACTTAAGATATAACAATGGTACTAAAAGTTATATCCCTTTTTGTCATATATTTTTATTTTTTCTATGTTCAGTCATGTAATTACAAAATTAAATTTTGGGAAGGTAATAGCTGATAGCTGATAGATAAAACTATCACAGTTGGTTGCACAGGAATGAAAGGAAAACGTGTAGAAAATTTCATCTCAATCGGTTGGACCGTTCGCGAACGCATAAAGGACGGACATAAATACATACAACGATTTATATATATATATATATATATATATATATATATATATATATATATATATATATATATATATATATATATATATATATATATATATATATATACATAATAATAATAAGATACATAATAATAAATTATATATATATATATATATATATGTGTGTGTGTGTGTGTGTGTGTGTGTGTGTGTGTGTGTGTGTGTGTGTGTGTGTTGGTGTGTGTGGGTGCGTGTGTGTGCAAGTGTGTATATGTATGTATGCAATAAATAACTAATTAAACATCTAAAGCTAATAAAATATATATAAAATATAAACTTATGTACATTGCTGTATTTTGAGTCAGTGTGTGTGAATGAGAGGCAGAATGAGTGTACGTTAGAGTGAATATGTGTGTGTATGTGTGTGAATGTCTGTGTGTGTGTCTGTGTGTGTGTGCGGGAGCATCACAATTTTTTACGTCACACACTATATATGTACACATTTTTCTCCATGTTTAACATGTTTATGAGACTGCTCACGACAATTTTCAGTGTATGCGTGTGAGTAAAGTGTGGGAGTTTGTTCATACTAGTTTAAGTGTATGTATTTAATGTGTATGTGGGTGGCTGATATGTGTGGGTCGGTGGAGATGTGTGGGTGGTTTGGGGGAAGTATGTGTAAGTGGTGGGGTTGTGTGGGTAGGGAATGTGTGTGGGTGGATTGGGGATGTAAGGGCGGTTGAGGAGAAGTGTATGTTGTGTGGGTTTGGGATATGTGTGTGGTGTGTTGGTGGGAGATGTGTGCATGGTGTATGGGTGGGGGTATGTTTGTGGATGCGTGGGTGAGGATATGTGTTTGAGTGGGGGATAGTGTGTGATGTGTGGGTGGGGGATGTGTGCGATGGGTGTGGGGATGTGTGTATGGGTGGGGGATATGTGTGGGTAGGTAGGGAATGTGTGATGTTTGGGGGAAGCTTGTGTGGTGGTGGGGTGTGTGGGTGTGGGATGTGTGCGTGGATGGGGAATGTGTGTATAGGGGTGTGTGAGTGGCTTAGGGATGTGTAGGTGTTTGAAGGATGTGTATGTGTCGAGGCGGGATGCGTGAGTGGGTGGAGGATGTGTGTGGGTGGGGTATGTGTGATCGAGAGATGTTTGATTGGGGTGGGTGGGTGGGGGTGTGTGAGCGTATGGAGGATGTGTGAGTGACTGTTGTTGGAGGATGGGTGGGGAATGTGAGTGTGGGTGGGGAGACGTTTGTGGTGTGTTGGTTGGGGAAATGTGTGTGGTGTGTGGGTGGGAGATGTGTGTGGGTGGGGGTATTGCGGTGTGGTTTGTGGGTGAGGGTATCTGTGTGTGTGTGGGTGGGGATATTGTGTGGTATGTGGGTGGGGGATATGTGTGTGGTGTATAGGTGGGAATGTGTAGTGGTATGTTTGTGTGGGATGTGTGGGTGAGGGATATGTGTGTGTGGTGCGTGGGTTGGGAATATTGTGTGGTAGGGGATGTGTGTGATGTGCGGGTGGGGGATGTGTGTGGTGGGGGATGTGGGTTAGGGCATGTGTGGGTTGGTGGATGATGTAAATGTGGGTTGTGGGGTAAGTGTGCGTGGATTGGGGATGTATATATGGTTAGGGAGATGTATGTGTGTGTGTTTGTGTAGGTAGGGAGATGTCAGTTGGTGAGGATGTCTGTGTATGGTGTGGGGGTGTGTGAGTGGATGTGCGATGTGTGGGTTGGAGAGAGATGTGTGTGCACTGGTGGGGAATATGTGGTCGATTGAGGTGTGGTTGGAGGATGGGTGGTCGGAGGTGTGGGTGGGGAGAAGATGTGTGGATGGAGGATGAGTGTGTGGGTTAGGATGTGTATGTGGGTGGGTACAGGACGTGTGGGTTGGTGGGGGATGTTTGTGTGGGTGGCGAATGTGTTTGGGTTGGGGGAACAGGTGAAGGCAGTTTGTGTGGGTGGGGGATGTGCGGGCGGGGGATGGGTCGGTTAGTGGGGTATGTATGTGTCCCTGGGTGTGTGTGTGTGGTTAGGTGGGGGTGTGTGGGTGGGGTGATGTGTGGGTAGGTGGGAGATGGACCTCATAACATAGTAATTTGTCTTATTTATGTTTACAGCATTTATTTCACAATGTTTATTTTTTTCCTATGTGAATGTATAATGCTCTTTATGAACGAAAAATGAGTGATTGGAAGGGTCGAATGTAAGACGGGCCTGCGTGCCCAATTTGTGACCCTTTTAAAATAAAGTTGATTTGATTTGCGAGAGATCAACAGCAACGAGAGAAGCTAAGGGCCTTATACTCTTAGTATATTTATCATCCGTGCTGTCTCTCATTCATACCTATCTGTCCTTTATCTCATACAATAAACAGCACCGAGAGAAGCTGTGGCAGACACATCCACAGTATATCCATTAACCGGGTTGTCTCTGGCACTCACACACAGCAAGAGAAAACATGTGGGTCACGCACAAGCACCACACCAACAACAATAATCTTGCTTCTCTGTGCCTACCTACAGCACGTGTATAACTGGTGGTCTAATCTTATACAACCCCAATAACATAAACATGGGGTGATTTGATCATATATTACGTGGTATAGCAATCAACCTTACTGATCCATAGGGAACAGTATGAGTGAATCCTCGTAATTGTAGTCCGTCTTACTCCACATATCCCATGTGGCATATGACAGGAACTATACTAACCCCCCCCTCTCTCTCTCTCTCTCTCTCTCTCTCTCTCTCTCTCTCTCTCTCTCTCTCTCTGTCTTTCTCTCTCTGTCTCTCTCTCTCTCTCTCTCTCTCTCTCTCTCTCTCTCTCCTTTCTCATATATACCACGCACATGTGTAAGTACACTACTGTATGAATGTTTGTTGATCGGTGTAGATGTATGTATGTGCACACACACACATATCAGTTCGCCCAGATTTTAGGACTCGCATCATAACAACACATAGACGAGCATAATCTGAATTTTCTTATTAACACCATCATACTTGGATGCACACTTCATTGCTCACTAATATCCGTCCATTAGGGCCAACCCATTCAAGGGCACTCACTCATGCTTCCGGAGTATATCCACTAGGACTCCTCAGATAACATCACATCTCTATTGCTACTAGTTTCCTGACTTACCTTCCTGCCTCCGCCCCCCACCCCGCCTTTTCTGTTCATGTGACACTTTCACTCATGTACCCGGGATGCTCACTGGGCCGTTACACCCGACTTCATCCCACACCCCTCTCCCTCGGCGGTGTATATAAGGCGATAACGGTGATATTCTCAGTAATACACGTTCGGATTCCCAGGTAAGTAGGAACAATTTTTTCAAATTTTTATTTTCTCTTCATTGCATTCATTTTTTCATCTATTTGTTCTTCTCATCCCGTCGTCACGCCTTAATGTGTTACCGCCGGAGGGTCCTCTCCGTGGCTATGTGTTGTGTTTTGTGTGTGTATTTGTTTGCTGATGAAGGCTAGTCGCCGCAACGTCATGTGTGTATCGTAATTCTGATATGTAAAGCTGCACTACTTGGTGTCATTTTATATTGTTTACACCAAAAAGAGGTACGCATGGGATGGTGTTTGAACTACTTGCTGCGTTACAGAGTGGAGGGTATTGAATTTCTCTTCCGCATAGTGGCAGGCGATGAATCATGGTGTCACCACTTTGAGCCGAGAAGCAAAAGAGAGAGCATGCAATGCGAGCATGCTGGATCACCTAAAGCCAAAAAAATTCAAGTTACAGGTTTCCGCATGTAAGGTTATGCTGAGCGCATTTTTTGACCTTGAAGGGCTATTGTTGACCGACTTTAAAGAGCCTGGTGTCAACATCAACTCTACCCACTACTTGCAAACACTAGACAAGCTCAAAAAGCCATCGAGAATAAACGACCCGGCAAGCTTTCTCGCATCGTGAATTTGTTGCACGATAATGCTCGTCCGCATGTCGCAAAGATTGTACAGGAAGCCTTAGCGAGGAAAAAGTGAGTCATTCTGCAACATCCAGCCTATATTCCTGAGTTGTCACCATGTGATTTTCATTTGTTCGGACCTCTAAAGAAAGCTCTCAAGGGGCAACGATTTCACACAGATGCAGACGTAATGAACGTGGTAAACACTTGGTTCAGTGAGAAATCACAATCCCTTTTTACGGGCGGCATTCCGCCTCCTACCTAATCAACGGGATGATTGCCTGAATGCCTACGGCGACTTCTTCTGACCAACCCATGGTGCATAATTCATTCAAAATGAATGCTTTGTTTAATTCTACGATACCTGCTAATGGTTCTCTCATGATTTTGTAATAAAGCCACTGGAACGGGTTTCAAATGAACGCACCTAATAGTAAGCTCCTGAATACTTTTGTGCATTAGTTTGGTATTTTCATTTTCACCTGTGTTGTGATGGAGTTTTTTTTTATGTAAGGTGTGCACATGGTATCCGTGTTTAGTATGTCTCTTCTTTTCGCAGGAGATAAATATACCTAATTGTTTGCAATCCATATTTTTACGGTTGTGTTGTTTTTCAACTTATATGCATTTTTTTCCCCCTCGAGCCATACTTCTTTTGCCTCCTTAGATAATATTCTCTTTATTTCCTTGTGAATTTCATCATATTTTCCAGAATTAGTTTTGTCCTGTCTTCTTGTTTCCATTAGTTGTAAAATCTCTTCAGTCATCCATGTCTTACGCCCCAATTTCTGTATTTCTGGAATAGTTTTTACTGCAACACATCTGATTGAATTCTTCAACATTTCTCACTCATCATCCACATCGTGAAATAGGATCTCTAGATAAGACAATATATCAAATTTGTTCTTTACTTCTATGTTAAAATTATCTTGTATTTCTTTGTCAGTTTTCAATTTGCACGAATCATATTTAGTGTTGTATACTTGGCTTTCGTTAACTTTACACTCAATATGCCTGTAATTAATCTGTGGTCACTGTAACAGTATGCTTTGGGGACTGTTTTTACGACTGTTAACGCATTTCGAAACCTTCTGCTAATCAGGATGTAATCTACCTGGTTTTTACTCCTGCTGTCTGGACTCCTTCGTTTCCATAATCTTCTAGAAGGTTGTTTAAACCAGGTGTTTCCTACAATCATTTCTTGTTCTTTTGCCCATTCTACAAGTCTACATCCTCTGTCATTTCGCACTCCCAAACCATGGTTGCCTACACTGCATACATCGCCTTGATTTCCTATTTCTGCGATGAAATCACCCATTATAATATTTATTTCCGATATTTTAAGGTTCTTCAAAGCAGACTATATCATTATAAAATTATTATATACTTTCTTCACTGCATTCATTTATTGAAGCACATACATGAATGGCATTTATATTAAAATGTCTTCCATTTAATATTACTAATAGAGCTCAGTCTGACACGGCCCAATATCATTGAATACAATTTAATGTTTGCCGATGCATTATAATGGTTACACCTCTTTGCCGTTCTTCTCCCCCAGAATAAGTAATCTTACAACCCTTTCCTGTCTTGATCCATGCTCCTTTCCACCTCGTTTCGCACATTCCTAAAATATTCATCTGTTCTCTCTCCATTTCTTGTTTGATATTTTCTAATTTTCCATCTGCAATCATTGTTCTAACATTCCAAGTTCCTACTTTCAATGATAGTAATCGTTTGCACCTGCTAGCGTGCTGGCAGTCTGGAGCCACCTGGTGCACATGACTATCCCTATCGGGCGAGGCTGCTCCTAAGGAGTACCCATTTACGCCGTTTCTCTGATTTTCGATGAGACTGCACAACATAATTTTCTTGGCATCTATAAAGAAGGTAGTTTGTCATTGCTTTCCCTTTTAGCAGTACATATAGGTGCGTTTTTATGGTTAATTCTCTACGAAATTAGGACGATGTCCTATGATAACCCCACTTAATTGTAGGCTACATTGTTTATTTTGTTCCCTTTCCTTAAAGACCCATGTAACACTCAGGCGGATTCCCTCATACCCATCTTAAGTGTTGTGACTTTTATTTTTCTAATTTGTGTCTATTGTTTGCCAAGCGTTTCGTGTCCATTGAAAATAAAGCAACAACTACTCGACAACAGCTAGCGTTGTGGCATAAGGTCAGTGAATGCGTTTCAAGATTCCTCGAAAAACTGAGCCGAGGTTTCCTAAACCAGCCGAACAACTTGAGTTCATGTCATTGGTACGGGAAAGTGTTGAACGTAAAAATTGACTATTAAATCACAAACAGGCAAGAAATGCCGAGGTTGACTGCGACTTCCTGGAAAGAACCTGCCGCTAAGTGTTTAACAAAAAACATGTGACAAAGTGGACACCCAAAACCCATCGTGGAGATTTTATTGTCAACTATTAGTTCAGTGGTAAACATTCCTTGAAGATACCATACATAGGTACTCTACAATGGAGATCAGAACAGCAATCAGAGCTTCGGAAGCAGCGCTGTTTTTCCTTTATGCACCCCTACTGCAACATAACAAAACACAAGAGTTAATACAAACAATGAAGTAACTATAAAAGCATGCATTTGTCTCGAATCAGTTTCTTGCTATGGATCAGTAATGTAATCAATCAATCAATCAATCAATCAGGTGCCGTCTCCACAATGAAGGCTGGCTGCAATGGATCTCCAACACTGTACATCTTTCGCCTTGACTGTACATTCTGTCAGACTGATGTTTGTCTATCTATAGATGTTATCTTGTCACTTGTATCGTTGTCTACCTCTTGCTCACTTGCCCTCAACCTTTCCCCAGTATGGTTTTTATAAGAAATGTATGTCTGTTATCGTGTTCGAAACGTGGTCTTGCAGCCTTTGTCACTTGCCTCTGTTTTGTTTCTTTCATAAACTCTTTTTTCTAGAACCTCCGTATTTAATTGTTACTTTTTCCTTGAAATACGACATATTATTCAGTGTATCCACATCTGCAGGGCGTCTATTCGACTTTCTAGTTGCTTGTTCAATGTCCAAGCTTCCGCGCTAACAATAGGTTTAATAT
Source organism: Cepaea nemoralis (assembly GCA_014155875.1). Classification (NCBI taxonomy): domain Eukaryota; kingdom Metazoa; phylum Mollusca; class Gastropoda; order Stylommatophora; family Helicidae; genus Cepaea; species Cepaea nemoralis. Next base: position 13,528 of record JACEFZ010006444.1, on the reverse strand, counting down.
GCGTACCATTTGACAATTTTCATTGTTAATGCCTTGTTAATCTCTCTAGATGTTAATTACTGATTTCACGCTGTTAAAAGCATGTTTGGCCATTCCTATTCTCTTTTTCATGTTTATTTCACTTCTGCCATCATCTGTTAATACATGTCCAAGATAGGAGTAACTTGTTACTTGTTCCAGTATCTCCCCATTTACTGTGATGTTCATTGTTAATCTTTCCTTTCCATTGCTAATTGTCATAGTTTTCTTTCTTAGGATGCTAATATCTAAGCCATATTCTGCACTATTCCTGTTTACTTGTTCCACTAGGTGTTGTAACTAGCGCTGCCTGATAATAACACGGTAGCGTCAGCATATCTAAGATTGTTTATGATTCTTCCATTGATGTTAAGCCAAGGCATTTCGACTTGTTTAAAAATTCTTTATGTGTATAGGTTGAAGAGGCTTGGGGACAACACGTATCCCTGCAGTACGCCTATTTATATCTCTATCGGCGACGAATAATTATGTCCTCATCATGTTGACGCCACTTGTTCCCAGTACAAGTTACTAATAAGTCTATTTCTATGTATGTGTCAATTAACATCTTCAAACATATTACTGCTTCTCTGGTGCCGCTGTTGTTGCGGAACCCAAATTGTTCTTCAGCTACTTCCTTACCTATTTTATTTTGAATTCTCTCTTGTATGACCTTGTGTAGTATCTTAATTAAATGGCTCATTAAGCTAATAGTTCTGTAAACCTCATAATCAACAGCTCGTGGCTTCTTAGGTAGTGTGATAAAAATGAATGTTTTCAAATTCTTGGGAATGTACCCAGTATTATATATATATAATTACATAATTCTGTGATAGTATCAATGCCAAAGCTGGATAAGGATTTTATCATCTCTGTTGTTATCTTGTCAGGCCTTTCAGCTTTCCCTTCTTTCATCTTTTTAATAGCCTTCTCTACTTCAGCCTTTGGTTTGTTTGGTCCTTCTTGAGTATTTTACATTGTCGGTTTATTGACCCTGCTGTCCCAGAATAACTCTTTTGTGTATTCTGCCCATTTTTTAATTATGTCGGTATTATTAATTATAATGTCTCCAACTCCTCTGATACAACCATTTAGTGACGTAATAGGGTCGTGCTATTGCGTAGGCCTGGATGCACGGAGGAACCGTTGTGCTTCTTTCGCTCACTTAGCGAGACGGTGAATGCAGTAGTAATACAAGATTTAGACCTGCGTTAATTAATGTTAAGACATTGACTGGTGCTGCTGACTGTGATCATGTACCACTATGTGGATAAATGAAAATAAGATTGAAAAAGCGGGGGGAAAGTCGTTAAGGATATGGGACTTAATAAATATGTTCTGAAAAAAAAGAGAAATTCAAGAACTATACAGAGTGCCTGTGAAAAATAGATACACTCATCATCATTATCCAGTGCCTTGCCGGCTGGCGTGGACGATCATGCCTCTCCAAAACTTACGATCTCTGACGTCATGAATCAATTCGCGAGTTGACTCCCTTCCGTGCCATGACTCAAGAATTTTCACACGCTGTCTTCCTCTATCTCGTTTTTCGCAAATATGTCCGGTTGTCACAACATGCTCCAGTTTTCGTTTTCTCATTACGTGGCCATAAAACGATGACAGCCTCTTTCTGATGTTTGTGATCAGTTGTGTTTGCGACTCAGCTTCCCTTAAAACGTCCTGATTGCTCTTTCTGGCTATCCAACTAATTATCAAAATTTTTCTATAGAATTATATCTCCAAGGCTTCCATGGATGTTTTCGCCTGTTTAATAATTGTCCAGGATTCGCAGCCGTATGTTAAAACTGCATCTATTTAATACGCAAGAATTCTTTTTCTGGCTTTCAAGAACATTGACTTATTGCACAAAACGTTGTACATTTGATAAAATGCAGTTTTTGCTTGCCCTATTATGCTCTTTATCTCAGTGATGCTTCTTCCATCTGATGTTATCCTAGTGCTTAGATATCTGAATTTTTGCACTTAACCCAAAATATAGGTACAATGCAATAGCTATAATACTCAGTATAAATGAACAATGGGAAATGATAAGGGACTCCATTAATGAAACAGGCAAAGAATTACTACCGGATAGAAGCCAAAAAGCTAAGGAAACAAATGGACGATTGAAGAAATCTTAAGAATGATGGACAAGAGAAAACAGAGTAAAATGACAAACAAGAGTATGATAAGATCCATAAAGAAATAACAGACAAAAGTGCAAAAAAAAAAGGCAACAGAAAATTGGTTAAACGAGATTGGCAAGAAAATTAAATAAAATTATATTAAAGATACAGAAAAAAATATGCAAAGACAAATCAGTTAGCTCACAAGAAGAAATATAAGTGTAAATACAGGATGTTTGAAATCAAAAACAGGAACTACATTATTGGAGGAAGAGGACATAATGAAGAGGTGGAGTGGGTATATAAGAGAACTATCTGATGGAGAATAGGAACAGAAGAAAGCAAGTTAGATGGTCCACCTATTCTAAAAGAAGAAGTCGCTAACGCTGTCAAACATATAAAGAAAGTAAAAACCACTGGGCCACAATAGAAGAATTAGAAGTAAGGGGACGGAGTAGACATAATAATTAAAATGTTGAAGGATATTTACAGCAGTGAATATTTACCAAGCGATATACTGAAATCTGTATCTATAGCTATATCAGAAAGTCCAGGAGGAACTGAAAGCGAAGACTTTCGTAAAATTAGCCTCATAAACCATGTCACTAAGTTCTACTCAGAATTATAATGAGAAGAATGGTGAAGAACAGTATGGACAGTATGGATTTGTGGAAGGAAAAGTTACAAACAATGCAATATATACATTAAAAATATATGTTTGCATATCCTTTACAGGACATCGCTGTCAACATCAGCATCTTTCAGCAGATTGTTGATTTCTTGACAAGATTACGCTCAGTAGTTTGCCATTGCTTTCTGAGCGGCAGGCTCACATACCCAGAAAGTTACCGACGCGATTTGAACCACTGCTGATTCTCACCGTCGTCACGTTACTTACGAGAGTATACGAGATTACGGAGAAAAGTTGCTAACCTCTAGGCCAGGAAGCCGGCACAATATATACATTACGTACACCAATAGAAAGATCAATAGGGATACAGAAAGACATACATTTGTGATTCATAGATTGTACCAAGGCATAAAGAAAAACATGATGAACTAATTAAAATTTGGAAGTTATCAACATTGATGGGAAAGATCTCAAAATAATAACAATATTTACTGGAACCAAGTAACGGCAATTAAAATGTGAAATAAACAGGGCAATTATGAACAAATAAAGCTAGGAGAGCGACAGGGCTGTGTTTTGTTACCGTATCCCTTCTCCCTCTATAGGGAAGTAATAATGAGAGAGATAAAAAAGAAGCCTTGAATACTAATCGGAGTTTATAATATAAACAATATACGCTATGCAGATAACACAGTATTGGTGGCGGATAATGCAAAAATCTACAATAATTGTTGGACATTTTAGTAACGGAGAGTGCAAAAAAGCCCTCTCCTTGAATATCCAGAAACAAGTAACAATGGATATATCAAATAAACATTTGACATAAACATGTGAAATGGAAATAGAAGAGCAAATTCTTAACCATGTAGACAATTTTAAATACCTAAGGCATTTATAACATTAGGCTGAATATGGACAACAGAGATTAAGAGCATAATAGGGCAGGTAAGAGCTGCATTTCAGAAAATTAAAGCATCTTATGCAATAAGTCACTATCATTAAATGTAAGATAGAGAGTGCTGAAGTGCTATATACAACCTGTTTTTCTGTATGGCAATGAATCTTAGAATGTAAATGAACAAATTAGAAAGAACTTGGAAGCAAATGAGATGTGGTTTCTAAGACAAATGTTGCGAATTCCTTGGACTGTCAGAGTAACTAACGACGACTGCCTGACAGAGGCTAATAAAACTAGAACAGGATTTTCAACAATAAGAAAGAGACAACAGCTTTCTCTGGTCACGCGATGAGAAGGGAGGCATTGCAGAACACCGTGACGGCTAAAAAGTTAAAGGGAAAGAAAGGCAGAGGACGTCAATGAGAAATGATGCTTGATGAATTTAGACGGCGGCTTGGAGGGATATCGGAAGCAGAGTTGATCCAGAACACCAAAGACCGAGATCTGTGAAGAGATATGAACGCCTACACCAGTTGTCAAGGACGAAACGTCATCAGTTTAGTTCAACTGGCCGATGTAGAGATTGAACCCGCTACCTCGACATCAGCTCAACGGAAGATTAAGAGCGAAAGCTGTTATCCATTTTGCCATGCTGACCTCAATAAAGGGGTTGATTGCAACGTCATGTAAGAATATGAAACTCACTTTTAACTCACCTTACCGCATGCATGCACAGGAAGTACTTGTGCTAGCAAAATCACCAGAGTCAGTGCTACAATATTCATGGTGGTAGTTTTTGTGAGATACATAATGTCTGGCCATAATTTCACTCAGTATTTAGTCAACAAGCGAGAGACCACGTGATTTACAGCAAAGGAGCACGATTTATGACCAGGGACATCACGCACGATTTATAACCAGGGACATCACGCAAGATTTATGACCAGGGACATAACGCACGATTTATGACCAGGGACATCACGAACGATTTAATTAAAGTTTTCATCAGTTTACATCACCATATACCGAATATGGCTGATGGCGTTAAAAGCTGTAGGCCTACTGCTAAAAAAAACAAAAAAACTCTCATTTTACTGCCTATAGGTCTTCCCCTTGGGCTGTTCCCCTCGATCTTGCCAGTTGTCACCAAGTTCTCCAGATCATTTCTTCTCATAACATGACCAAAAAATTTTGACTGTCTACGTCTGATGTCTCTAATCAGTTTACGATCTTCAGTTGTTTCTTGAAGAACTTGTTCATTGGTCTTTCTGGCTGTCCATGGTATTCTTTGCATTTTCCTCAGAATACCACATTTCTACAGCCATCAGATGTTTTTCAGCCTGACTGCTAATTGTCCAAGCTTCACATCCATATAAAAGTACAGGTTCTATGTAGCTTCTCAACACTCTTTTTCTCTTTTCAATTGACATCTTTTTATTGGTCAGTATGTTTTTCATCTTGCTAAAGGCTACTTTTGCCATGGCGATTCTTGTTCTAATCTCTTCAAGGCATCTCCCATCAGATGTTATTACTGTTCCGAGATAATTGTACCTATTCACTTGTTGAAGAATATTCCCATTTACTTGTATATTACATTGTGGTATTTCGTTCTTCCTAGTGACGACCATAATCTGTGTCTTTTTACAATTTAATTCTAACCCTAGTTGTTCACTGTGTGTAACAACCGCATCTACTAAATTTTGCAGGTCCTGTTCATTGTCTGCAATCAAGACTGTATCATCTGCATATCTAATGTTATTGATGCATCGTCCCCCAATGTTGATTCCTTCCATATCTTCAATATTTCTGAAAATACTTTCACTGTACAGGGAAAACAGATCTGGAGACATTACACATCCCTGTCTCACACCTCTCTTAATAGGCTGATATTGGCTTACTTCATTATCAACTCTTATGGCAGCTTGTTGTTTCCAATATATGTTTTTTACAAGTCTAAGGTCTTTTCCATCAATCTGTAGATCTTCAAGCATCCTTATCATGTTGACATGTCTCACTTTATCGAAAGCCTTTGTGTAGTCAATAAAGCAAAGGTGTAGATCTTTGTTTACTTCTATAGAACGTTCGATTACGGTTCTCAGTATATACACAGCATTTACTGTACCCTTGCCTTCTACAAACCCACATTGTTCTTCTCCTATTTCAGGTTGTATTTTCCTCCTAACTCTTTACATGATAATTCTTAGCAACAATCTTCGTGATGTGACTCATTATACTAATTGTTCGATGTTGATCACATTCCAAGGCTCCGGATTTCTTTGGGATTGCAGTAAATACAGAATTACATAACTACTGAGGTATATTTCCAGTATCATATATTGTATTAAGCAGACTGGTAACTTTATCTATTCCATATTCTTCTAAAGCATTAATCATTTCTGTTGTGACGTTGTCTGAACCGGGGATCTTGACAGATGTTACATGGTTAATTAATTCTGAACCTACATCTTCAAAATTGTTGGTCCTTCATTATTATTTTGAACTTCATACTGTTCGTCTATGTTATCGTCATAAAGGTTTTTCACGTAATCTGACCACACGTGTAAGATCTGATCTTTTTCTATTATGACTCTTCCATCTTTTGTCTTTAGGCAGCCTGCTGATGTACTTGTTCTTTGATTAGTAAGCTCCTGAATTCTTTTGTGCATTAGTTTCGCATTTTTACTGTTGTGTTGTTCTTCAATTTCTCTGCAATTTTTCTCAAGCCATGTTTCTTTTGCCTCCTTACATAAGGTTCTGACTTTTCTGTGAATTTCTTCATATTTGGCAGGATTATTTTTGTTCTGTCTTCTTGTTTCTATTAGTTATAAAATTTCTTCAGTCATCCATGTCTTACGGCCCACTTTCCTTACTTTTGGAATAATTTTTCCTGCTGCACAACTGATTGAATTCTTCAGCATATCCCATTGATCATCTACATCTTGAAATAGGATCTCTAGATCAGACAATAAATCAAATTTGTTCTTTACTTCTATGTTAAAATTATCTTGTGTATTTACCATTACTAAAATCACTTCATGACACAGTCTGTGACTAAGGGGTTGCGAACAATCAAATTCTATACCTTATTTTAAAATATAATAGACATTTATTTACTGTCAAACCACATATTCATTCATTCAGTAGCATGTCCTTTGCAGAACCGCGCTCCCATAACAACCTTCCGTAAAACCTATCGATCATAAGCAAGATGTCCCTCTTCCGATACACCATCTGGAGATCATCCGCCACATCCTGCACCCATCTTCTCTTTAGCCTTCCCCTTCCTCTCTTCCTAGCATATACCCATCTATTATTGCTCTCTCCAAATTTTCGTGGCGTTTCAAGTGACCAAAATATTTCAAATTTCTTTGCTTTATAATCTTTAAAAGCCAACCGTCTTCAACATTCAGCTCTTGAAATATGAATGAATCACCAAAAAACGAGAAGTAGATTGTGAGCTTTACTGAAACACGATTACAAGAAACAAATTGGACGTTGCGGCCAAAGCCTTCGTCGGCACAGAACAAACAAACACAAACCGACACACAGCTACATGAAACACACTACATGACAATATTAAAGGTACTTATCTGAAACGGTTTCCTTGCTTGGGGCTACTGACACGCTAGACGGCTATAAGTGGATTGTATGACCCTGATGTATGGTCAACGGGTCAAAGGTCAATACCGTCAGAAGCTCAGGTATTGGCTAAACAATGCGGCGGGAGGTAGGCGGGAAGGTGGTGGGGTGGAGAGGCGCCCATGTGAGCGGAAGGTGAAAATAGGGATTGGCGAAGATGTCACGGACGCCGTGCGCAATTTCTCGCACCGCGCTCGAAACACAGCTGTGTTCGACCTGGATGCAAACCGCCAGTGCGTTGGTCCTCACAGAATGGCATGAGTGCCGGTCGCTCAAAAAACTTTTACAAACCACCGAACGCAAAACTGCCTAGAAATCCCAAACCTCAAATATAATGTTGGGGTTGGCTGTGACGTCCTGCAAAGGACAACTACTTTTTTTAGTGGACTGTACAGCTAGGGGGTGAGAAGGGTGGGGGTTAGTAAGTTAAATAAAACTGTGTTGGACATTGAGGCCGTGAGGGGAGAGTGAACCCAACTGGAAGATGAGACTGTTTTCCAATGTCTTACGATCCCGTTCGTGGGATGCGCACGATTTTATCACCGTGACTGTATGTCAGCCACGTCACAGTGGTCAGGACTGTTGAAGTGCATGGATACTGGTTTCTGGGCTCCACTGTTAATATTAGAAATGTGTTGCCTAAATCTGTCAGCCAGACGTAGACACCTCCTTCCGATATATCTCATGTCCCAATGTGTGCAAGTAATCGCATAGATAACCTTGCGACTCGTGCATGAGAAACCCTCACGGATGTGGGAAGTCGTCTTAGGGAATGCCAGGCTCTGTTCTTGAAATACATGTGGGCAGGTCTTACAACGCGATCGAAGAAAAGCCACAGTGCCAGGAAGAGACTTGTGAAGTTGGGGTAGAGTGCTATGGACCAGCACATCCCTGAGGTTACGATCCCACCTCTACACCACTAGGGGGGGGGGGGGGGGGGGGCTCTGAGAAGACATTGCAAGTGGTCGGGTCCGCCTGGAGAATGGACATGTCTCAGGAGGATATTCTTGGCAGCAATATTGTGTGGATGGTAGGTTAGTGGGAGGACACGTCTATTATTTCGTGGTTTCGGCCTGGAAGAGAGAGCCTCAGCACAACTGATAGATTGGCAGCGGTGAAGAGCTGTAAACAGAATATTCTCAGGGTAGCCGCGAATGAAGAAGACATCCAGCATTTCATGGGCTTTTTGGTGGAAGTCGTTATTAACTTGACAAAGCCGTCGGAGACGTAACAATTGGGAGAAAGGAATAGAAACCTTACACAAAGGAAGATGGGAGGAGGTGTAGAGAAGGAATGCTTGCGAGTCTGTTGGTTTATAACAAACCGTCGTGCATAGACCCGCGGAACCTAAAGAGACTGTGAGGTTTAAGAAGTTGACGGCTGACGAAGAAGTGGTGGAGGTAAGTTTGATGCTGGGATGGAAGTCGGAGAAATGGTGGAGGTAAGTTTGATACTGGGATGGAAGTCGGAGAAATGGTGGAGGTAAGTTTGATGCTGGGATGGAAGTCGGAGAAATGGTGGAGGTAAGTTTGATGCTGGGATTGAAGTCGGAGAAATGGTGGAGGTAAGTTTGATGCTGGGATGGAAGTCGGAGAAATGGTGGAAGTAAGTTTGATGCTGGGATTGAAGTCGGAGAAAAAGGCAATGAAGTTCTGGAGATCAGACAGGGGCATGTTTGAGACACCAAAGCAGTCATCGAGTACCTCCTGTAAAGCTCCGGGAACCTATCGGGGTATTGACTCCACAATTGGTGTTCCAGATAGCCCATGAAGAGGCAGGCATAACTAGAACCCATCTTAGTACCCATGGCCACCCTGCTAACCAGGCCGAAATAGTCCCGATTAAACTCAAATGAATTGAAGTTAATGACTAACTCTGCGAGATGCAGCAATGGTCCGGTGGCTATGGTGGGGCTGCGCCTTTTGTCTAAGAAATATTCCAAGGATTTAAGACAGTCAGAGTGAGGAATAGATGTAAAGAGTGAAGTCACATCTAAGGTGAAGATGTGGTACTGAGAAGGGGATTTGTAGCTGAAGAAATCAAAAGTAGAGATAGCGTGGTTGGTGTCTTTGATATACGAGAGGAGACTGGCAACCAAATGCTGGATTATACTGTCTAGAACTTTGAAATCCGTCCAGTAGGACAAGAGCAGGCCGAGACTATAGGTCTGCCTGAGTTGTTTGGCTTGTGTATCTTAGGCAGCATAAAAAAGGTGGATTTGTCCAAGCAACTATCGTGGATGAACAGTGATCTGGCACAGCTGGGCAAAAGGCCTTTCTTGATGATGGCTTGATGATGAGACTGAGTTGGTCCCATAGTCGAACTGAACGGAATAATAATACTGCCTGTGCTGAGGATTGATCCACAACCTCTGTTTTGATAGACAAACGCACTAACCACTATGCCACAATGCATTATAAATGCATGGCATGCATATGATTTACGGGGGGGGGGGGGGGGCGCAGAGGTGTTCCAAGGCACCAGGGTCAGGTTACATACTGGCCAAAAACTAGGACGCGTCCCGTAAAGCTTCCTGGGAACAGGTTCCTTCGGGGTCCTGGCAAAGTCAGGGGATTCGCCCGATTCTCCGAAGACGGAGGTGCTGCTTGTACGGCGGGGAAAAACAGTCTTCACCCCCATATGCCAGACATGGGATAACGGATACTCACCCCAAAAACCTCAGGCCTGTATGAACCAACTGATGTGGCAACAGGATCCCTTTCATCCGGCATACAGGACTTCTCTTTGGGAGCTCACGCCAACAAACAAAAGCAAGAAAGCAAGAAAGGGAATTTAAAAGTGGGGGAATCAAATGAAAACCATTAGAAGAGTGATAGAAATTAAAATAACCATACTATTGTCTTGTAACCTGTCAATATTGTTGTTAAGGATGTCAATAGTGTTAAACACGTGACATATCGGTGCAGACAAGCATGGTGACGTCATTTAGACAGTGTGAAGATTGTGAGGTGTACAGTAATTAGACTATGATATTGATGAGGGTATCCAGGTTGGGATAGGTTCATATCCTGTGTGGTCTTATTCAGGAAGCCTGGAAATTAGCTCGTTACTCCCACGTGAGAACTACTATAACTAAAGAAAGTATCCTACACGAAATTTCAGAAATATATGCTTCTTTGGAAGGCGTGGAGACCACGGAAGATTACCACTATCCCTAAAGAAGATGACATCCTCAACAATAGGAAATGACTAGTGTGAGTTTTTCCACCCTCATGGGGTCTCCACTAGTTTATATTCATATAATGTATGTACTGAACATATAATGTGTGAACTGAATAAACACTGTTGCACAAGACATCCAATGTGTGAACAGAACAGACAATGTTATTACAGAACATTCACTGTGTGAGCAGAACAAACACTTTTTTAAAGAAGCTTAAACATCACATTGACACCGTTATTCACACAAACACCGTGTTACCTTAACATCGTGGATCATGTTACCACATATTTAGGGTCAAAGTTACCTGAGGGAGCCCAGAACACCGGACCTTTCAGACAATGCTAGTGGCCATGACTATGGTTTTGCATGGAATAACTTGGTTTTCACCGCCAATTCTGCTTCAGTGGTTCTGGCGGGTTTCTTAGGCTGTTCTAACCAAACATTTCTCTTCTTTTCAAATCGCCCACTTGTCTCCACTTTGTTTTCAAATGGCTGATGAAATTATCTCATATGTGGAGTTCCATTCGGGTTAGTGTGACAAATATCGGAAAATGTGAGGTGACTGAGAAATATATCACAAAGATGGCCGCCCACTTCTGACATGACCCAAAGAGGTGCAGCGTTCTGTTATCCGTGTTTTTGATAAGTGAGGGGGTCAAACGAAAAGAAATGCATCGACGAATGAAGGTCCAGTATGGTGATGCATGCCAGTGCAACGGTTGAAACCATCAAAGTCCTCCATTGTCAGTACTCGCCAGACCTACTTTCAAATGATTTCCACCTGTTTGGACAACTCAGATAGTCATTGCGAGGAAATTACTTTTCGGTCTGATGAAAAGGTACAGCATGTGGTGCATGAGTGGTTACACACGCGACCAAGAGAATTTTGTCTACAGAAATCCCAGCACTTTATTGGCCTAGAGGACTTACATTGAACGGAGTGGTGACTACATCGAAAATGATACATTTGTTCTTTAATTGTTCAGAATATATTCACTCAAATAAAATAAAACTTGCACGGTTTTGATTTAAAGCATCCTCGTAAATAGTGAACGCAATAAACAGACAAGACATGTGGTAGAATATTTAGATATTACAAGTCAATTCACACAAAGCTTTGAAGTGTTATTCTATACCCTACACACGGTTGTAGTCTTGCGTGCAGGTTTGGTAGACATGTGTTCAAATCCATAAACACGACAGATTTTTAAGAAATATAGGCTCTTGGTTCGACCCAGCCTAAAACTGGTGCAAACTTTTCCCCGGGACCTAACCCTGTTAATCTTTCTGATGTTGTTTTGTTGTTTTTGTCAATCAAGAATAATGATGACAATTCATTTCTTCCCGTGGGGTTGAAAGTATGGACAGTGAGTTCTAAGATGGCTGGTAAGGCCTATTTTGGCTAGAAATTTTCTTTGACAATGTGGGCAAAGAATGCTTGACGTTCCAGATGGAGGATCTCTTACAGCGGTTTTTCTGTCCAGCCTTATTTTATTTTAAAAGCTCTTGCAGTCATGTTTGCTTCACAAGTGACTGCACCTTTGCGTAATGATGTGCGCCACGAATTTTCGCCTTTGGCAGCAGTCTCCTAAGTGTCGAGATGAATTCCAAAAGATTTTAGTGAGATCTTCAAAATGTCTTTAAAGCGTTTCCTCTGACCGCCTTTGGATGGTTTACCACAACGCAGCTCGCCGTAAAAAAATCGTTTAGGGAGCCTGTGATCTGGCATGCGATTCAAGTGACCAGCCGAGGGAATTTGATTCTTCATTTATAGAGTGTGGATACTGGGCATGGATACTCTTTCTAGGACTTCAGTGTCTGGGATCTTGTCTTGCCATTTAATCCTCAATAGTGGAAGTAACCGGTCTGATATTGACCATGTCTCACATCGAGTGCCGATTGGCATATACAAATATGTGACTAGCACGAGATAACTTAAAGCCACAGTACCCCAGTAGCTAGCACGGTAGCTTGCCTGTCCGGTATTATTGTGATAAAGCCCCATCAATGTGGCGATATCCTCACATCACTGACCTGAACTCCTGGTCTCGAATGAGCACCAGAACATCTTATGGCTTGTGTTGGCGGTCGTCGTGATGTTGACCACAGAACCACGCAGTGTTAACTAGGCGCTAGAAATATAACCATTTAACCAGTTGGTTTCATTGCCTTGAAAAGGATCCACACTTGCAGTATAGAATAAAGGACACTCACTGGCTGATGTGGTCACTATAAGGTGGTATTTATTATTTATTTATTTTTTGTTCACATATCCTTTACAGGACATCGCTGTCAACATCAGCATCTTTCAGCTGATTGTTGATGTCTTGGCAAGATTACGCTCAGTAGTTTGCCATTGCTTTCTGAGCGACCGGCTCACATACCCGTAAGTTACCGACGCGGAGAGAACCGCTACGAATTCTCGCTCACGTCACGTTACTCACGAGAGTATACGGGAGTACGGAGAAAGTCGTGTAACTCGTAGAAGAGGAAGACCGGCGGGATTTATTTACTTATACAAAATTGCATGTCCGTTGCAGAATATTGCAATCAACTTCAGGACCTACAAGCTGATGTGACCTGGGCAATTTTACGCTCAGTAGTTGTATAATTTAACGACATACGGAGATGATGGTTCTAAATCAGTCGAGGACGATTTGGAGGCAGACTTTTTTGAATTGATTACGATGTCTTGAGACGTCGGCCGTTCAGAAAGCAATGAAAAACTACTGAACTAAAACTGTCTTGCAAATCACAACAGCCAATAAATATATCATCATCATCATCATGATGTTTGTACCACCTGTGACTGCTTGTATTAATTACATTTAATTGCACGTCCTTCACAGGACTAGCAGTCCACCCCAGCTTTTGTGCTCGTGATCTGGGCAAGTTTTTCGTTCAGTAATTTTCCAATTTAAAAATTCTTTTTTTTGGAAAGAAAAAACCGGGAACCCCACCCTTAATAAACCAATTTGATTTTTTTGTTTCCAAAAAAAAAAAAAAACCAAAAGGCCCCCCCCCCCGCTGGG
>JACEFZ010006443.1:0-52564 GCA_014155875.1 Cepaea nemoralis | reverse complement strand
GTCTATGTGTGTGTATATTTATGTGTGTCTGTAAATATGTCTATGTGTGTGTGTATCTGTGTGTCTGTATATACGTCTATGTGTGTGTGTATATCTGTGTGTGTCTGTATATATGTCTATGTGTGTGTATCTGTGTGTGTCTGTATATATGTCTATGTGTGTGTATCTGTGTGTGTCTGTATATATGTCTATGTGTGTGTGTGTGTGTCTATGTGTCTGTATATATGTCTATGTGTGCGTGTATATATGTGTGTGTCTGTATATATGTCTATGTGTGTGTGTATCTATGTGTCTGTATATATGTCTGTGTGTGTATATCTGTGTGTGTCTGTATATATGTCTATGTGTGTGTGTGTGTATGTGTGTCTCTATATATGTCTATGTGTGTGTATATCTGTGTGTGTCTGTATATATGTCTATGTGTGTGTGTCTGTGTGTCTGTATATATGTCTGTGTGTGTATCTGTGTGTGTCTGTATATATGTCTATGTGTGTGTGTATCTATGTGTCTGTATATATGTCTGTGTGTGTATCTGTGTGTGTCTGTATATATGTCTATGTGTGTGTGTGTGTGTGTGTGTGTGTCTGTGTGTCTCTATATATGTCTATGTGTGTGTATGTATCTGTGGTATCTGTATATATGTCTATGTGTGTGTGTGTATCTATGTGTCTGTATATATGTCTATGTGTGTGTATATCTCTGTGTGTGTGTGTATATGTCTATGTGTGTGTGTATCTATGTGTCTGTATATATGTTTATGTGTGTGTGTGTATCTGTGTGTGTCTGTATATATGTCTATGTGTGTGTATCTATGTGTCTGTATATATGTCTATGTGTGTGTGTGTCTATGTGTCTGTATATATGGCTATGTGTGTGTGTGTGTCTGTGTGTGTCTGTATATATGTCTATGTGTGTGTATATCTGTGTGTGTGTATATATGTCTATGTGTGTGTGTATCTATGTGTCTGTATATATGTCTATGTGTGTGTGTGTGTGTGTCTGTATATATGTCTATGTGTGTGTGTCTATGTGTCTCTATATATGTCTATGTGTGTGTATATCTGTGTGTGTCTGTATATATGTCTATGTGTGTGTGTATATATGTGTGTGTCTGTATATATGTCTATGTGTGTGTGTGTATCTATGTGTCTGTATATATGTCTATGTGTGTGTATCTATGTGTCTGTATATATGTCTATGTGTGTGTGTGTGTGTGTGTATCTATTTGTCTGTATATATGTCTATGTGTGTGTGTGTATCTATGTGTCTGTATATATGTCTATGTGTGTGTATCTATGTGTCTGTATATATGTCTATGTGTGTGTGTGTGTGTCTATGTGTCTGTATATATGTCTATATGTGTGTATCTATGTGTCTGTATATATGTCTATGTGTGTATCTATGTGTCTGTATATATGTCTATGTGTGTGTATCTATGTGTCTGTATATATGTCTATGTGTGTGTATCTATGTGTATGTATATATGTCTATGTGTGTGTATCTATGTGTCTGTATATATGTCTATGTGTGTGTGTATATATATGTGTGTCTGTATATATGTCTATGTGTGTGTGTATCTGTGTGTCTGTATATATGTCTATATGTGTGTATCTATGTGTCTGTATATATGTCTATGTGTGTATATCTATGTATCTGTATATATGTCTATGTGTGTGTATCTATGTGTCTGTATATATGTCTATGTGTGTGTGTATCTATGTGTCTGTATATATGTCTATGTGTTTGTATCTATGTGTCTGTATATATGTCTATGTGTGTGTGTATCTATGTGTCTGTATATATGTCTATGTGTGTGTATCTATGTGTCTGTATATATGTCTATGTGTGTGTGTATCTATGTGTCTGTATATATGTATGTGTGTGTGTGTGTATCTGTGTGTGTCTGTATATATGTATGTGTGCGTGTGTATCTATGTGTCTGTATATATGTCTATGTGTGTGTATCTATGTGTCTGTATATATGTCTATGTGTGTGTGTGTATCTATGTGTCTGTATATATGTCTATGTGTGTGTATCTATGTGTCTGTATATATGTCTATGTGTGTGTGTATCTATGTGTCTGTATATATGTATGTGTGTGTGTATCCATGTGTCTGTATATATGTCTATGTGTGTGTGTATCTGTGTGTCTGTATATATGTCTATATGTGTGTATCTATGTGTCTGTATATATGTATATGTGTGTATATCTATGTGTCTGTATATATGTCTATGTGTGTGTGTATCTATGTGTCTGTATATATGTCTATGTGTGTGTGTGTATCTATGTGTCTGTATATATGTCTATGTGTCTGTATATATGTCTATGTGTGTGTATATCTATGTGTCTGTATATATGTATGTGTGTGTATCTGTGTGTGTCTGTATATATGTCTATGTGTGTGTGTATCTATGTGTCTGTATATATGTCTTTGTGTGTATATCTATGTGTCTGTATATATGTCTATGTGTGTGTGTATCTATGTGTCTGTATATATGTATGTGTGTGTATCTGTGTGTGTCTGTATATATGTCTATGTGTGTATATCTATGTGTCTGTATATATGTCTATGTGTGTATATCTATGTGTCTGTATATATGTCTATGTGTGTGTATCTATGTGTCTGTAGATATGTCTATGTGTGTGTATCTATGTGTCTGTAGATATGTCTATGTGTGTGTGTATCTATGTGTCTGTATATATGTCTATGTGTGTGTGTATCTATGTGTCTGTATATATGTCTATGTGTCTGTATATATGTCTATGTGTGTGTATATCTATGTGTCTGTATATATGTATGTGTGTGTAACTGTGTGTGTCTGTATATATGTCTATGTGTGTGTGTATCTATGTGTCTGTATATATGTCTATGTGTGTGTGTGTGTCTGTGTGTCTGTATATATGTCTATATGTGTGTATCTATGTGTCTGTATATATGTCTTTGTGTGTATATCTATGTGTCTGTATATATGTCTATGTGTGTGTGTGTATCTATGTGTCTGTATATATGTATGTGTGTGTATCTGTGTGTGTCTGTATATATGTCTATGTGTGTGTATCTATGTGTCTGTATATATGTCTATGTGTGTATATCTATGTGTCTGTATATATGTCTATGTGTGTGTATCTATGTGTCTGTAGATATTTCTATGTGTGTGTGTATCTATGTGTCTGTATATATGTCTATGTGTGTGTATCTATGTGTCTGTATATATGTCTATGTGTGTGTGTATCTATGTGTCTGTAGATATGTCTATGTGTGTGTGTATCTATGTGTCTGTAGATATGTCTATGTGTGTGTGTATCTGTGTGTCTGTATATATGTCTATGTGTGTGTGTATCCGTGTGTGTCTGTATATATGTCTATGTGTGTGTGTATCTATGTGTCTGTATATATGTATATGTGTGTGTATCTATGTGTCTGTAGATATGTCTATGTGTGTGTGTATCTGTGTGTGTCTGTATATATGTCTATGTGTGTGTGTATCTATGTGTCTGTATATATGTCTATGTGTGTGTGTGTATCTATGTGTCTGTATATATGTCTATGTGTGTGTGTATCTATGTGTCTGTATATATGTCTATGTGTGTGTGTATCTATGTGTCTGTAGATATGTCTATGTGTGTGTGTATCTGTGTGTGTCTGTATATATGTCTATGTATGTGTGTGTGTGTCTATGTGTCTGTTTATATGTCTATGTGTGTGTATCTATGTGTCTGTAGATATGTCTATGTGTGTGTGTATCTGTGTGTGTCTGTATATATGTCTATGTGTGTGTGTATCTATGTGTATGTATATATGTCTATGTGTGTGTGTATCTGTGTGTGTCTGTATATATGTCTATGTGTGTGTGTGTCTATGTGTCTGTATATATGTCTATGTGTGTGTGTATCTGTGTGTGTCTGTATATATGTCTATGTGTGTGTATCTCTATGTGTCTGTATATATGTCTATGTGTGTATATCT
The DNA here is from genome assembly GCA_014155875.1 of Cepaea nemoralis. NCBI lineage: Eukaryota > Metazoa > Mollusca > Gastropoda > Stylommatophora > Helicidae > Cepaea > Cepaea nemoralis. The sequence continues at coordinate 48,595 of JACEFZ010006443.1, read as the reverse complement.
GTGTGTGTCTGTATATATGTCTATGTGTGTGTGTATCTATGTGTCTGTATATATGTCTATGTGTGTGTATCTATGTGTCTGTATATATGTATATGTGTGTGTATCTATGTGTCTGTATATATGTCTATGTGTGTGTGTATCTATGTGTCTGTATATATGTCTATGTGTGTGTATCTATGTGTCTGTATATATGTCTATGTGTGTGTGTATCTATGTGTCTGTATATATGTCTATGTGTGTGTATCTATGTGTCTGTATATATGTCTATGTGTGTGTGTATCTATGTGTCTGTGTATATGTCTATGTGTGTGTATCTATGTGTCTGTATATATGTCTATGTGTGTGTATCTATGTGTCTGTATATATGTATGTGTGTGTGTATCTATGTGTCTGTATATATGTCTATGTGTGTGTATCTATGTGTCTGTATATATGTCTATGTGTGTGTATCTATGTGTCTGTATATATGTCTATGTGTGTATATATATGTGTGTGTGTGTGTGTATATATGTCTATGTGTGTGTATCTATGTGTCTGTATATATGTCTATGTGTGTGTATCTATGTGTCTGTATATATGTCTATGTGTGTGTGTATCTATGTGTCTGTATATATGTCTATGTGTGTGTGTGTATCTATGTGTCTGTATATATGTCTATGTGTGTGTGTGTCTGTGTGTCTCAATATATGTCTATGTGTGTGTATATCTGTGTGTGTCTCAATATATGTCTATGTGTGTGTATATCTGTGTGTGTCTGTATATATGTCTATGTGTGTGTATCTATGTGTCTGTATATATGTCTGTGTGTGTATCTGTGTGTGTCTGTATATATGTCTATGTGTGTGTGTATCTATGTGTCTGTATATATGTCTATGTGTGTGTGTATCTATGTGTCTGTATATGTGTATCTATGTGTCTGTATATATGTCTATGTGTGTGTATATCTGTGTGTGTCTGTATATATGTCTATGTGTGTGTGTATATCTATGTGTCTGTATATATGTCTATGTGTGTGTGTGTGTCTTTATGTGTCTGTATATATGCCTATGTGTGTGTATATTATGTGGGTGATTATGTGGGTGGGTGCGGAATTTGTGTGTGGGTAGGTGCGGGATATGTGATATGGCGGGGAGATGTGTGGTTGAGGGATGTGTGCTTGGCTGGATGGTTGGATGTATGTGGGTGGAGGAGGATATGTGGGTGGGTGATTGTTGGTGGGTAATGGGACGGGTGGAGGATATGTGAGTGGGTTGGGAGATGTGTGTGGGTGAGGGATGTGTGGGTTGGGAAATGTATGTATGCTTGGGGTGTGGGTGGATGGGATGTGTGGTTAGTGGGAGTATGTGTAGGTGGGGAGGTGTGTAGATGTGGGGATGTGGTGGATGGGTGGGGGAATGTATGTGTGCCACTGGTGTGTGTGTGTGTGTGGTTGGGTGGGGGTGTGTGGGTGATGGGGGATGTGTGGGTGGGTGGTGGATGTGTCTCATAACATGGTAATATGCATTGTTTATGTTTACAAAATTCATTTGACAATGTTTTTCCTATGCACTATTGATGAACGAAAGATGAGTGATTGGAAGGGCCGAATGTAAGACGGGCTTGCGTGCCCAATTTGTTACCTTTTGAAAATAAAGTCGGTTCGTTCGTTTATATCTGTGTGTGTGTCTGTATATATGTCTGTATGTGATTATATCTGTGTGTGTCTGTATGTATGTTTATGTATGTGTACCTGAGTGCGTGAGTGACTCTGTCTGTGTGTAAGTGTGTCTTAACCCCCTCCCCCTGCCCCACGTAATTCCTGGATACAAAATTAATTAACGAATGAGAGAAAGAAAGATAAACAGAGATATAGACAGTGCGAACTAGCGATTCTAAGAAAGAAAAGGAATGAATGAGTGAATGAATGAATGAATGAATGAATGAACACTCCAGAGACCTCATGGCAACGTTGGCTAATAGCACGCATTCATTCACATGTTGCAGATTTCACCTCCACAAGACACCAGCAACGTCGAGGGTCCCTCCCTTCAGCAGTTGGCAGTTCTGACGGGCTCAGTCTTAACTTAGATTCACCCCGGGAGCCCAGGAGCAGGCGACGACTTAGCTGCATTGCTGCAATCCCCATGCTATCCCCAGATAAAGAAATGTCCGTTGCTAAAAAAGAGCAGCTTCGCGAATCAAACAAAAAAGATACTCAGGAAAATGTTCTTCCAACTGCTTCGAACTTGCAAGCCTGTAAAGAAGACAGCAATGATATTTCTACCGAAACCCAGGCCACAAAATCAAAAACATCGCTAGCAGACATCAGACATGGGTTCAGATTGTGTTGATGAATCGGCGCGGCGTGGCAGCGTCGGCGGAAACAGTAACAATGATGGACATAATGTTACAACAGTTTACATTCATGAAGACAAACACACTTCTCCTCAAGATACAACGCCGTCTGTAGATAACACTCCAGAAGAGGATCAGCAGTTGTCACCTGACATCATAAGAAGAGGCAGACGAGCTTCAGAACCAGCAGTTGGCGGGTTTTTCATTCGTCGTCTGCAAGCAAATGTTTATAACGATACTCAGTCAGTACAACAGCGAAGCACTGTTGAAAGCGCGGAACTGAGACGATCGATCCAAAAATATCTCCCTTCTGACATCGTGGCGGAGGAGGACGAAGAGGAAGGTGACGCTAAATGCCTCAGCAGGTCTTCAGAAGATATACCCAGGCACTTTTCTGACTCATCAAAAAGCTAGAATCATCACTGAATGCCGGGAAAGGCTTGATTGATAGTCAACGCAGAGACATTACAACTTCAAAAGATGTTAAGATCAAAGACTCATCAAAAGACAAAACAAAAACGTATAAAGGAAATCAATCGATTACGAAACCTGCCAGCTATAATGCATCTCGCGGAAGAAGGAGCTCTGATGGAGATGTATTAACATACATCGCTAGAAAATTCCATCACGAGAGAAAGAGTCCAGGAGATAATTCACCTGGGAATGCCCGAGTTCTGTCAGCCGCATACAGAAATAAGAATACAAATGTGGAGGCCAACAATGAAAATAACGATGTTTGGCAAGCTGTGAGAAAATGTCGTTATCTCAGAGGTTATGATCCCCCAGAAATGACAGAACCGGCCAATATGAGCGAATTCGTTTTTGGGCCTGAGAATATCGATTCTCTTCCTCCGGAATCTAAATGAATTTCCGCTTGCTCTCCGCTTGAATGTTCCTCAATGTTTGCTCATAAATCAAGTTTTAGCGACAGCAACAGGATATCGATGTTGTTCTGATCATTTAGCGACACCCATCGAAATTTAGTTCATGGTCTCATCGACTTCAGAAAGACAATGGCATCGATTCTGTGTACATTATTGATATTTGACATGATATTTATATCGGAGTGATAGCAAACGGATTGTTTGTACATATCAGCATTCAGCACGCTCGCGTTTTTCTTCTTCCTCTTCTCTTTCTTCCTCTTCTTTTCTTTATTCCTAAATTCAGGCATTGGCTCTAAATCAAACCACAACAAGCCGTCCTATCTTATTTGCTTTCTCCTGCTGCTCCCTCCGCTCCCTCCCAATATTATTCATCTATGTAAATCTCTTCTCCTAGAGTTGTTAGGTCTTCCGCCATTTCTATTGCTTTGTGGGTCCCAGCAAAGAAAGTAACATGTTACTTTATCCTCAAGGTTTCTCGGTGTGTGTCCTACCCAGTGCCAGCTTTTACTCGCTTTTTGATTAACTAGGATTTGTTTATTTCTCTCCATAAGTTCTTCATTGGTGATTCTGTCATATCATTTTATTTCCAATATTCCAATAGAATGCGCAGGCGCCAATTAATGAATGCTTAAAGTTTACTCGTAAATCGGTTAGTCTTTCTCCAAGTTTCTGACTTTGTATTAAGCAGGTTGCTTCAATATAATTTATACCGATGTTTTCATCGGAAATGTCAGCATTCGTCAACTTGTTAGAATATAATTATATCACATTTAACCGAGAAGTTGTAACGCTAAGTTAGTAATACTGGATGTTTCAAAATCATGGACAACAACGACAACGATTATAAATAAACTACAACAATCACAAAGTAGTGCCTGCGAAGAATAAAAGAAATGAAATGGTATGAGAGAATCACCAACTTGGAGCTCATGGAGAGAACTAGACAAGTACCAGTGATCCAGACGGTGAAGTAAAGGCGCTGGAGATGGATAGAGCATACACTGAGCAAACCTGAGAATTGTATAGCTTTGTCAGGAATCCACAGAACAAAAGATACAGAGGAAGACATAAAACCACGTCGAGATGAGAAGTGGAAACAAATTAATAGGCGGAGGAGATGTTCAGAGCTGTATGGGGTAGCTAATTGTACGAAGCCTTGGAGTGAGTCGGTTCAGAGCTGACGCCCCAACGGGGAATAAAAGTGTGAAAGAAGAAGACTTGTAACCAAAGACTTCAGCATTCAGCAGTTTGTTAAACATCAGTATTCAGCAATTTGTTAACATATTTTTGTTTAAAATAGAACATATCAGTATTCAGTATTATGTTAAATTATAATGATTCCAATTTTGTTTGTACAGTCAACACTCACAACTACCTTGGAATGCCGGGGTAACATGCAACGATTGCTAGAACGAAGTTAACGAAACTAAAACATTACATACAATAACAAGAAAGCGACAAACAGTGGTCTTTGGTCGTATAATGACAAGAGACTTTGGAGATCACTGTAACGATTGGTAAGATCAGCGATGAGGGCAGTCCCAGAGAAATAACCCCGGATGGACAGACGAGGGCAAGGAGAGATACCATCAGCGGAAATGATTCACATCATCAAAGACCGAAACCTGTGGAGCAACATGACCACAAAGGCCAGCTGACACAGCACTTGGTGATGATGATGGTGATGATAGTGATAACGATGGTGATAAACGATGTTGATAATTATGATGATGATAATGATGATGATGATAATGAAGAACCGATTTGAAAACTTAGCTATGGGGTGGTTGAAGAGAAGTAGTTTTATCCACCAGGTCTAACGACTCTGCAGAGAAACCACCGATCTTCCCACAGTTGATATCCCACTGACAACTATTCCAGAGCGAACTCCATGGAAAGATAAACATAGACTATCGCTACAAATCCAGACAAAATTGAGAGGAACATTTGACAAGGAAGAACAGAACAGTGTGCAGCGCAGAACAGCCACTTCAGCTTCCTTGATGACGAATAGCCACAGGACCTCTGGATCCGAGTCTACACAGATGGGTCAGCGCAAAATGCTGTTCGAAATGGAGGAGCGGGAGTGTATATAGAATACCCAAATAATACTAGGGACACGGTCAGAGTTCCAACAGGAAAGTACTGCCGTAACTATGATGCTGAAATTGAGGCAATCAAGATAGCAATAGAGAAATTACAAAATACCAGCCATGGTAGACAACCTGTGGTGATATTGACAGATGCAAAATCGGTAATAGAGGCACTCCTGTCTGGGAAATTACCAGTTCTAAGGACACTACTTTCTGAACTTAGCAGTCAGCATAAGGTCACCATACAGTGGATACCATCCCACTGGAGTACCTGGAAATGACAGAGCTTATCGATTGGCTAAGGAAGGAGCAAAAGAAGAACAGCCTGATGTACCCATTACATTCCACCAAAAGAAAAGAATGGTCAAATCAGTCAGAAGGCCACCAAACCCTACTCAAGACGACTACCACGTTATAGACAGACCAGAACAAGTCATTATTCTGCACTTCAGAACAGGACACAATAGATTACGCAACCACATGTATACAAAATTCAAGATTGGTGAATCAGCCATGTGCACATGTGGTTTGGCGTCGCAGACAGCAGAGCACATATTCCAGGACTGCCCAAACCACAACATATCCAGGCGAACCTTCTGGCCTAGAGAGACAACAGTGGAAGATAAACTCTATGGACCGCTGAGTGAACTAAAAAAAGACTGTTAGATTCATACAAGAGACAACATTGCAGTTATAGACATATTTCAAGCGAACGAAAGAAGAAGAATAATGATGATGGTAGTGGTGATGATGTTTATGATGATGATGATGATGATGATGATGATGATGATGATGATGATGATGATGATGATGATGATGATGATGATGATCGTTATGATGATGTTCATTATGATGATGATGATGATGATTCAGTAACATGTTAACTGATTAAGTGCCGATGGATGATTAATCGCCTTAAGCGACTTCCTGAATCTGCTATCGGCTTATATATCACCAAAATGTTGAAATTTCAGTATAATACAACATATTAACACATTTTAAGTCATAACTGTGATACACCCCTACTTCCCATTTTCCGTCAATTAATTGTATGTGTTCCAACCCTAATCCTTGTTTGGCACATAATTACATCAACTTTCGTTGACAACTGGGATAGACACAGCCATTATCTCTAGTGAATGTATCCACGGCGTCTTAATTTAACACTTCTAATGAAAAATGGCAGGATCATTATGTAATTTTTGATCTTTTCAATTTTTTAGTAATTCCAATCGTGATTGGAGACTTTTGATAGCAAATGACATCAGTTCATCAACATTTGAATTAAATCACTGCATGTTTAAAGTTAAAGTTAGGACATTACATTCAACCCCAGCATTCATTGGCAATTTTACATTCACTAGGCAGTGTTAGATCAGTCGTTTGTTATCTGAACTGCCGACGTCTCATTCTATCGAAATTAACGCAAAGCGGTCGGCTTCTAAAGGGACCACAGTTTATATCAAACCCTCGACTTGGTGTATCGGGGAATTATGAAACTGCGAATATCACTTTCCCATAACCCATAGCACATTATGTTTAGAGAAATCAACAGAAAATGAAGTTATCATTTAGCGACATTCGAAACAGACTGAGTCTCCATGGCGAAGTAGTGCCTGTCTCTCGCTCCGAAGGTTGTGAGTTTGATTCCTGGCTACGTCGATCGATTCAAGGGTGCAAGTTTTTTCGGAAACTCCTGGGAGTCGTCGCTGGAACAACTTTGTGCGACGCTTTCGGCAGACCGTCGTGCTGAAAGAGACCGGGCCGTATGGGATAAACCCGGTGCGATGAAACTGATTCTCTGGCCTTTTAAACTATTGTTTAACATCGGATTGTATTTAGAAACTGTTGGTAGAAATCATCAACATTAAATAGATTAATGTCCTAAGTTGATGTCACCATTTCTTAAACTTGATTATTGATGGTACCCCAGTCTGTCGGGTTCACCCCCATGTCAAAAGTGATATACGAGGGGGATTAAAATTAAAACCTTAAACGTGTGATAGAAATGACAATGAGCATGCAATTACCTTGTACCTATCAATATTGTTGTTAAGGATGTCAAGGGGGTTAAGCACGTGACATCACGGTGCAGACAAACAAGGCACAATCATAAGAAAATTTGAAAAATGGCCGCCCCACTTTTGACATGCACCAAAGATAAGCAGAGTTCTGTTATCCGTTTTTCGAAAAGTGAAGGGGTGAAACTTATAGAAATTCGTCGGCGAATGAAGGTCCAGTATGGTGATGCATGCCTGTCAGTCCAGCAAGTGTATGACTGGAGTAGAATGTTTCAAAACGGCGTGACTTTGGTGACAGATTGTTTACGATCGCGTCAGGCACATCGAGTAATGACCACAGATTTTTTCTACAAGAATACAAGCACTTTATCGGAGCTGAAGAACTTGCATTGAAAGAAGTGGTGACTACATCGAGAAATGATACATGTGTTCTTTACTCATTTTTTTTTTCATTATAAATTCACACACAGGATTTTCATTTGAAGTCCCCTCGTAAGAAAATCGATTTCACGGACTCTTTTGCTTCGAGCGTAATTTGGAAGCGGATTACCATAAGATACAGTAACCAGGAGAGAAATGTGTTATAGATCAATGTAACAAATGTATCATAGATGAGAGATCAATTATTCCAAGTATATATTTACACTGCTAGAAAGCCAATCACTTGTCCTTTTATAGACATCTGTGAGAGAGGACGCATTGTTAGTAATTTTAGTTTGTCACTCAACGTATTATTTGTGTTATGTTACGAATATTTATTGCCTCCGGTTTATTAAATATCTCACAAATGTTATACTATTGCATCAGCTTCACGTTTATCTCCCTTCTTTGTCATACTAAGTATCGCGTAATGCGTCAACTCTCCACTTTATGTCACACTAAATATCGCAGTATCATTCCAAACTCCGTTCTCTGTCATTTTAAGTATCACAGTATCATTCCGATTTCCCTCGTCCATTATATTGAGTTTTACAATACTGTATCATTCCAATCTCCGTCGCTTAAAGTCTTTTTAATTCTAATTATTGTTTTCAATTATTTTATTTTATTATTTAATATTTAATATATTAAATTTTATTATTTTATTTTATTTCTAATTATTTATTAATCTATTTTTTTAAGCGACAGTATTATTCCAATTTCCTTTGTCTGTCGTACTAAATATCACAGTATCATTCCAATCTCACTCGTCTATTATATTAAGTTTAACAGTATCATTCCAATCTCCCTTCTCTGACTGACATAATAAGTATCACAGCATTATTACAATATCCCCTATCTGTCATACTAAATATCACATTCCAATATTACTCGCCCATTATACTGATTCTAACAGTATCATTCCAATCTTACTCGTCCATTATACTGATTCTAACAGTATCATTCCAATATTACTCGTCCATTATACTGATTCTAACAGTATCATTCCAATCTTACTCGTCCATTATACTGATTCTAACAGTAGCATTCTAATCTCCCTTCTGTCATACTAAATATCACAGTAGCATTCTATTCTCCCGTGTCCATAATATTGAGTTCCACAATATCATTCCAATCTCCTTTCATTAATGCAACGTAATATAATATAATTTCGATCTCTATGTTTCATTGCATTAAATATCTCAGTACAATGACAATCTCCTTATAAATTATAATAAATATCACATTATCATTCCTATCTCCCTTCTTCGTTACAATAAATAAATGTCACATTATCATTCCAATCTCCCTCCACTATACTAAATGTGGCATTATCAATCCAATCTCCTTCGGCCAATATACTAAATGTCACATTATCAATCCATTTTCCCTCCTCCAATTTACTAAATGACACATTATCAATCAAATTTTACCCATCCAATTTACTAAATGTCACATTATCAATATACAGCCTCCCACCTCTACTATACTAAATGTCACATTATTATTTCAATCTCCCTCTAATATACTAAATGTCACATTATCAATCTAATTTCCATCCTCCACTATAGTAAATATAATAATATGATTCGAGATTCCCCCCTCTTTTATAAAAACATATTACGTCATTCCATGTTTTACTCCATTTTCCTTACTAAGATTCCTCAATCTCAGGTCTGCCATAGCCTCCCTTCTCCATTCACCAAGCTATCGCTGTTATCATCCAGTTTTATTCTCTCCTTGAATGTGGGTTGGAGTCTGTAGACAACGCAATACCTAACTCCCGTGGAGGCACCATGACCAAACCAAGCCTGGTCCCAGCCAGTATGTGTGTGCTGTGCTCACTCCTGGACTGGTGACATGTTGACGTGGCCCTCCGCAGATGGAAATTCCACAACTGGACTTATACAATCCACTAGTTCAGAAGTTTACACGGGAGAGAAGAACTCTGCAATGCAATTCCCGGGAAGACTGTACTTTGGTACCAGATGGGTAGAAACTTTATACAAACCTCACTTGGCAAGACGACATGAACACAATGCACGGGAACGGGACTTCCAGTTAACATTCAGGCGTTCACGGGATTCACAAACAGTCAATTCCAGTCTCATCCCCACTGTGTTAGGTAGCGCCGTTATACCCCAGTCTGTCATCTCCACTGTGTTGGGTAGCACCGTTTTATCCCAGTCTCTCGCATACGGACACACAAGCAGCATACTGTTTTACGCATCCCTCACACAAACACAGTTTGCTGTTTTACTTCAATTTCCCTCATTCAAACACACACGCAGCATACTGTTTTACTCCAATCTCCCTCATACAAACACAAAAGCAGCATGCTATGTTACTCAACCTGGCGAGGAGTGGGTGCAAGTGCCAACAGACTTCTGCACATCCTTTTCAGTTTGCATCCAACTAGATAGAAAATGCAGACAAGAAAATCCGGCTGCTGTGGAGGCTGAAGTACAAGCGTTGATTTTCGAGAATTCGCTAGACGGTGATGCGGTCATCTACACAGATGGGTCGGTCGTCCGACATGTGAGAAGCTCATGGGCCTTTACAGCTCGGGTCGGAGGGAGAATTGTGAAGGAGGACTCTGGTGCTTTCACTGAAACCACAAGTAGCCTGACCATGGAAGTCATGGCAGTAAGTAAAGCAATAACATGGCTCGAGACACAGACATTCACTAGGGCTTGTTTCCTTAGCGACTCAATGAACATGATCAAGAGGATAGAGGAGGGGTCGATCCGAAGAGAATGGTTGTTGCCTCTGGAGCGGTCTCGGCTGGCAAAGATTAGTTTCATCTTCGTGCCAGGTCATGCGGGAGTACAAGGAAATGAGCGGGCTGACAAGCTCGCAGGTGAGGCTACTGTGGAGGGCGGACGCGCCATGGACCAGGCTGACATTCTGAATGCTCTACGAGAAGTGAGACTTTTGCAAGAACCAAGTGATGACTGTGAATCTACAACAATGGCCAGACTGCGAGAGCAGCAAATTAAAAGAGGGGTGGCCAAACAAGAACACTACGCAGGAAGCCAAAGAAGATTGATAAACCAACACAGAACTGGCGTCGTTAGCCGCTACACGCTGCGGGATTTGCTGAGGAGGGGATCCGAGCACTTATGGACTGAATGGTCCGATGTGCAATGAGGATGATCTGTCGACTAACTAACTAACTAACTAACTCCAGAGAGAGAGAGAGAGAGAGAGAGAGAGAGAGAGAGAGAGAGAGAGAGAGAGAGAGAGCGAGAGAGAGAGAAGAGAGAGAGAAAGAGAGAGAGAGAGAGAAAGAGAAGGAGGGAGATTGAGAATTATAGAAAGAAAAAGACAGTCACACAGCGAGTGGACAGACAGACAGACAGACAGACAGACAGACAGATAGACAGACAGACAGACAGACACAGACGGACAGACAGACGGACGGGCGGGCGGGCGGGAAGGAAGGAAGGAAGGAAGGCTCACAAACATGTTGACAGACGAGCAAAACGGTAGATAGACATACACATACTCATACACTCAATCACACACACCCACTCACACACACACACACACACACACACACTAACAAAGCGGAAACTTAGACAGAACCCAAATACGGCTAAAGCAGACATGCAGGTGTGAGCATAACTGTGTAAATAAATGTTACATATTACATAATCTTAAATAAATGTTACATATTACACAAGCTTAAATAAATGTTACATATTACAAAAAGCTATATGGTTTTCATGCGTATATATCTAATTTAATTATGTTCCTCTTACCGTATTTATATATAATAGTATCCTAACGATATTTACAACGTTTCGGCGGAGTTCTTTGATCATCGCCGCCATTCTGTCAACAAATTTCGAAGCCTCACTGTATCCAAGACACGCCATATTTATAAATGCTTATTCCAAGTCTGGAGAGCAACGTGGATAGACACTAGATTAGTTTAATGTTTAGTTTAATCGTTGGATCAACATCACGGCACACGGTTTAAGCCCATAAGTGCTCCGTTTTCCTCCTAATGCTCAATGCACGAACTCCGTTGCATCGGCGAGGATCCTGAAATACTTTGGGTATATTTTTAACTCGAAATTTTGCCCAGGCAGCGCCTTTAGTCTACTCTTTTTCGATTTCCAACTGCCAAGGGATTTTTTATGTGCGCAACAATACACACGGGCGTCCGATCTCACTACCCAGAAACCAGGGGACATTTTATTACTGGAAGTCCAGGTGGATTTTTTAAATAAATCCCGGTCCTCTCCGGGGCCTGAACCCGGGACCTCCAGCACTCGAGACGGACACCATACCTCGAGACCACTCAGCCCCCACTCAGGATAGACACTAGGGGATACAATTCTGATATCTCTCAGGATAGACACTAGAGCATCGGATCAGTGGTAATTGGTTTAATTCGTATCGGAGCGGATTCGAAGGAGGAGAAGAAGCAAGAACATCAATCATATCGACAACAATAACATCAAACACTACTATACCAACAACCTCATCACCAACAACAGCTTAATCAACAATAACAATAACATCAACATTAACAATGTCTACAACAGCAATCTCGTCAACAACATCAACAAATACAACACGAGCAGCTTCATTAACAATACAAACATCATCAACAACAACATTTACAACAGTAACATTAATCAGATGGATAACATTAGTAACAACTAGAACAGCATAAATGACAGCAATATTTATAACAGCAACATCGATAATAACTAGAACAACCGCATCAACATAATCGAACAAATAGAACAGCATCAATAACTAGAACAACATCGACAACAGCGACAGCTAGAACAGCATCAACAGCATCGACTATAAATATAACAGCATCAACAACATCGACAACAACACAGCTGGAACAGCATCAACATCCACAACAACAACAACAGCGAAAACAGCATCAACATTGACAACAATAACTGTTGTTTGTCCATCAAGAATGATGATGGCCATTCATTTCATCCAGTGGGGTTGAAAGTATAGAGCCGTGAGTTCTAAGGTGGCTGATAAGGCCTATTTTGGCTCGAAATGTTCTTTGACAATGTGGACAAAGAATGCTTGATATTTCTGGAGGAGGATCTCCTGCAGTGGTTTTTCTGTCCAGTCTTTTCTTCATCTTATTATCATAGAGTCTTTCTTAAAGAAATGTAAAAATTCAGAAATAAACATCATAATAGGAGACTTCAATGCAAAAGTAGGAAATCAAGGTTATAGATACACAGTAGGAAACTATGGTTTAGTAGAGAGAATGAAAGAGGATACAGATTCGTAGAGTGGGCTAAAGAAAAGGAAATGATTGTAGGAAACACCTGGTTTAAGCAACACCCTAGAAGATTATGGACATGGAGGAGTCCTGATAGCAGGATTAGAAACCAGATTGACTCATTCTGATTAGCAGAAGATTTAGAAACGCACTAACAGTAGCAAAAACAGTTCCCAGTGCTGATTGTTATAGTGACCACAGACTACTCACAGGAACATTGAGGATAAAGCTGAAGAAAGTCAAATGTATAACAGGAAACACTAAATATGATTTGTGTACATTGAGTAATGACAAGGAAATACAATACAAATTCAACATAGAAGTACAGAACAGATTTGATATATTGTCTGATCTAGAGATATCATTCCAGGATGTGAATGATCAATGGGAAATGTTGAAGAATTCAATCAGTTTGGCTGCAGAAACAACTATTCCAAAATTAAAGAAGGTGGGTCGTAAGAAATGGATGACTGAAGAAATTTTACACCTAATGGAAACAAGAAGACTCAACAAAAATAATCCTGCCAAATATGAAGAAATTCACAGACAAATCAGAATATTATGTAGGGTGGCAAAATAATCATGGCTTGAGGAAAAGTGCTTAGAAATTGAAAAACAACACAACAGTCAAAATACCAAATTAGTGCACAAAAGAATTCAGGAACTTACTAATAAGAGAACAAGTACATCAACAGGCTGTCTAAAAACTAAAGATGGCAAAATCATAATAGAAAAAGATCAGATTCTACATGTATGTACAGATTATGTGAAAAACCTATATAATGATAACAGAGAGGAACAATATGATATTAGATTTAATAATGAAGGACCACCAATTTTAAAGATGGAGGTTCAAAATGTTCTTAAGCATATGAAAGCTGGCAAGGCCCCCGGTGCAGATAACAGCACAACAGAAATTATTAAAGCTTTAGAACAATTTGGACTAGAGCAAGTCACCAGACTGCTGAACACATTATATGATACTGGAGATATCCATCCATCATGTGCCATGCCGGTAAGCGTGGGCGGTCATGTTCTGCCATCTGAGTCGATCACCAGAGTCGTGGATCAGCTCCGTGTTTCTGTCTCGACCATGCCACAAGGCCAAGCCATCCAGGTACTTGCTTCTAGGTCTTCCCCTTGGTCTGTTCCCCTCGATCTTACCAGTTGTCACCAAATTCTCCAATCCATTTCTTCTCATAACATGCCCAAAACATTTTGACTGTCTACGTCTAATTTCTCTAATCAATTTACGATCTTCATTTGTTTCTTGAAGGACTTGTTCATTGGTCTTTCTGGCTGTCCAGGGTATTCTTTGCATTTTCCTCAGAAACCACATCTCTACAGCCATCAGATGTTTTTCAGCCTGACTGCTCATTGTCCACGCTTCACATCCATATAAAAGTACAGGTTCAATGTAGCATCTCAACACTCTTTTTCTCGTTTCAATTGACATCTTTTTATTGGTCAATATGTTTTTCATCTTGCTAAAGGCTACTTTTGCCATGGCGATTCTTGTTCTAATCTCTTCAAGGCATCTCCCATCAGATGTTATTACTGTTCCGAGATAATTGTACCTGCTCACTTGTTGAAGAATATTCCCATTTACTTGTATATTACATTGTGGTATTTCGTCCTTCCTAGTGACGACCATAATCTGTGTCTTTTTACAATTTAATTCTAACCCTAGTTGTTCACTGTGTGTAACAATCGCATTTACTAAATTTTGCAGGTCCTGTTCATTGTCTGCAATCAAGACTGTATCATCTGCATATCTAATGTTATTGATGCATCGTCCCCCAATGTTGATTCCTTCCATATCTTCAATATTTCTGAAAATACTTTCACTGTACAGGGAAAACAGATCTGGAGACATTACACATCCCTGTCTCACACCCCTTTTAATAGGCTGATATTGGCTTACTTCATTATCAACTCTTATGGCAGCTTGTTGTTTCCAATATATGTTTTTTACAAGTCTAAGATCTTTTCCATCAATTTGTAGATCTTCAAGCATCCTTATCATGTTGACATGTCTCACTTTATCAAAAGCCTTTGTGTAGTCAATAAAGCAAAGGTGTAGATCTTTGTTTACTTCTATAGAACGTTCGATTATGTTTCTCAGTATATACACAGCATTTACTGTACCCTTGCCTTCCACAAACCCACATTGTTCTTCTCCTATTTCAGGTTGTATTTTCCTCCTAACTCTTTGCATGATAATTCTTAGCAAAATCTTCGTGATGTGACTCATTATACTAATTGTTCGATGTTGATCACATTCCAAGGCTCCTGATTTCTTTGGGAGTGCAATAAATACAGAATTACATAACTCCTGAGGTATATTTCCAGTATCATATATTGTATTAAGCAGACTGGTAACTTTATCTATTCCATATTCTTCTAAAGCATTAATCATTTCTGTTGTGACGCTGTCTGAACCGGGGGTCTTGCCAGATTTCATATGGTTAAGCGCATTCTGAACCTCCATCTTTAAAATTGCTGGTCCTTCATTATTATTTTGGACATCATACTGTTCGTCTCTGTTATCGTCATAAAGGTTTTTCACATAATACGTTCTGAATTATGTAATTCTGTATTTATTGCAATCCCAAAGAAATCAGGAACCTTGGAATGTGATCAACATAGAACAATTAGTATAATGAGTCACATCACAAAGATCTTGTTACGAATTGTCATGCAAAGATTGAGGAAGAAAATACAACCTGAAATAGGGGGAGAACAATGTGGGTTTGTACAAGGAAAGGGTACAGTAAATGCTGTGTATATGCTGCGAACAGTTATTGAACGTCCTATAGAAGTAAACAAGGATATACTTCTTTGCTTTATTGACTACACAATGGCTTTTGATAGATGTTAGACATGTCAACATGGTGGATATGCTTGCAGATCTACAAATTGATGGGAAAGACATTAGACTTATAAAACAACATATATTGGAAACAACAAGCTGCCATAAGGATTGATAATGAAGTGGGACAATATAAACCTATTAAGAGAGGTGTTAGGCATGATTGATTGATTGATTTTCTTCATAGTTCTTGCAGTCCTGGTTGCTTCACAGGTGACTGCACCCTTATGTAATGATGCACGCCACGAATTGCGGTCTTTAGCAGCAGTCTCCCAGGTGTCAAGATGAATTCCAAAAGCGTTCAGTGAGATATTCAGAGTGTCTTTAAAGCGTTTCCTTTGGCCGCCATGGGAGCGTTTAGCACAACGCAACTCGCCGTAACAAATTCGTTTAGGGAGCCTGTGATCTGGCATACGAGTTAAGTGACCAGCCCAGCGATTCTGATTCTTCATTAGTATAGTGTGGATACTGGGCATGGACGATCTTTCTAGAACTTCAGTGTCTGGGATCTTGTCTTGCCATTTAATCTTCAATAGCTTCCTAAGGCAGACTGTGTGGAAGTAGTTTAATTCTTAGCGTGTCTCTGATAAACTGTCCATGTTTCACAAGCATATAGCAGTGTCGATAATTCAACTGCTTTATAGACTTTCAGCTTTGTTTGCAGGCTTATTCCATTTCTGTCCCATACATTCTTGTACAGTCTGCCAAAGGCCGCGCTGGCCTTGGAGATTCTTGCATTCACTTCGTGATCAATTGTGGCAGCTTGTGACACAGTGCTGCCAAGATAGGTGAATTTGTCCACAATACTTAGTCTATGACTGTTCACCTTGATATTCGGCGCGGTGTGATTATGCCCTGCGGCTGGCTGGTACATAACTACAGTCTTCTCCAAGTTGATATTGAGCCCAAAGTTGGCACAGGCATATGGGAAAGCTGGAACATTGTGTTGCATGTCTGCCTCTGAGTTGGCATCTAAAGCGCAATCATCAGCAAACAGGAGTTCTCTGACGGTGTCGCTGTTAGTTTTGGTTTTGGCTTCTGAGATTGAACAACTTTCCATCCATGCGGTAGTTGATGTCTATTCCAATGTCGTTGTTCTCGAAAGCATTCGTCAACATAGCTGAAAACATGAGGCTGAACAGTGTTGGTGCCAGGACACATCCTTGCTTCACTCCATTGGTGACAGGAAAGAGCTCAGACAGTTCACCATTTGCCTGTACTCTTGCCTGCATACCATCATGAAATCGCCGCACTATTTGGACAAACTTTCGTGGACAGCCATATTTTGCCATGATCTTCCACAGTCCTTCTCTGCTGACTGTATCAAAGCCTTGGTAAGATCAATGAAAGTGGAGAACATTTCAGAGTTCTGTTCCTGAAATTTCTCTTGCAGCTGCCTTGCAGCGAAAATCATGTCAACAGTTCCTCGTTCTTTTCTGAAGCCACATTGACTCTCAGGAAAAAGACCATCAGATTGCTACTGGAACTATTAGTGTTGGAACTCTTCGCTGGCTGCTGAGGATGGGGAAGGAGCGCTTATGGGAATGTCCCAAATGCTGTGATGTCGGTTCCTAAATCAATCAATCAATCAATCAATCAATCAGGAAGAAGACCTTGATCGAGATGGACCGTGGGTGATTGAGAAGAATTCTGGCGAGTATCTTCCCTGCAATTGAAAGCAAGGAGATGCCTCGGTGGTTGTCACAGGATTGGCGGTTTCCTTTACGTTTGTAAAGGTGGACTATTGACGCGTCCTTGAAATCTTGTGGCATGGTCTCGTTCACCCATATGTTTGTAAAGACTTGGTGAAGCTGCTCTATTAGGACCGCATAAACAACAGCAATATTTACAACAGCAACATCGACAATAACTAGAACAACCGAATCAACATAATCGAACAAATAGAACAGCATCAATAACTAAAACAACATCGACAACAGCAACAGCTAGAACAGCATCAACAACATCGACTATAACTTGAACAGCATCAATAACATCGACAACAACACAACTGGAACAGCATCAACAACATCCACAACAACAGCGAAAACAGCGTCAACATCGACAACAATAACTAGAACAGTATTAACGACATCGACAACAACAGAAGTATTACAACATCATCAACAACGTCGACAACAACAATAGCTAGAAAAGCAACAACAGCTTCGACGACAACAACAACTACAATAGCCTCAACAACATTGACAACATCAAGAAGGAGAACAACAATAACAACAGTTTTGTCTTGTCAGCTAAGTTCGGTTAATCGTACAATTACCGCCCAAAACTAATCACGAAAGTTTATACTTACCCTGCTGCTATCTGACAATTGGACATCCACTAGGTGGGGAATTAAAGGCTTCTTGCCTAGGCAGTGAATTCACAGCCTACAGAGCACTTGACCTATATTTGCCACCTGCAATAAGTAATACATTCATTGTCACTCGGGAAACTTAACACAGTGTCAGATGACGATTGCTGGATATCTACCCGCTCCAACAACAACTGTCCCCATGTCAGACCCTTAACCTATTTGTAGACAGTACGTGTAAATAGCCTGGCTCCCTAGTATAAAAGTTACACGACTTTCTCCGTAATCTCGTATACTCTCGTAAGTAACGTGACGTTGCGGAGAATCGGTAGCGGTTCTCTCCGCGTCGGTAACTTACGAGGTATGCTAGCCGGCCGCTCAGAAAGCAATGGCAAACTACTGAGCGTAATCTTGCCAAGAAATCAACAACAGCGGTAAAATGCTGGTGTTGACAGCGATGTCCTGTAATGGGTATGCGAAAGATTCCAGATGTCTTCAAGCCTACTGCATAAATGGTGCTAGCCCCGTATTGTAAAGACCTGTCATGGGTGATGCGGTCAGTGACACTAGGTTCACTTCTACTCCCCGGGACATGTCCTGGTACTAATTTTACGCTGGGTCGACCTGGGAGCTCAGATATATTCTTTTTTTTAAAGATCCACATCGCTGGGATATCTATCATATCTTCTTCTTCTTCTTCTTCTTCTTCTTCTTCTTCTTCTTCTTCTGTGTTCATCCGGACTCTTTTTTTTCCGGACGTGACTGCGTTGTGCTTGTTTACAGCAGAGCTGCGTTCTTGCGCCGTCAGGCCGACACATCCGACTTCTGCGGGCATTTGTTGACCGGGTTAACCTTCCCGAGGGTTTCTAAGGACGTTTGACTCTCACTGTTGTGGTGTTATCCCCCATCCCAGCTGGCCCATATAGAACAGCCAAAGGCATCCTGGTCAGCCTCAAGGGAAGCAGGGGCAGACCATGGGCATTCCCCGCCATCCAAGGAGGCTTCCATAATTGCAGAGCCAACACACAGCGCTCTGGTACTGGGCTCACCCAAGGAATCGTCACGTCCTGCACATGGCTGCTTAGCCTCACTTCCAGTTATTGGGCCTTCCGTTCACCATAGGCTGTTCTTCCGGAAGCCAGAAGAATGCAGTCTGCAGATGACATCCACACAGTGAGCTTTCGATTCGGACTTTCCACGTAATGGATTTGCTATCCAAGCAATATTCCATTTCGTGCCACTAGGACACTTTTTCCACCTTTTATGAAGCCCACACAGTGAGCTTTTGATTCGGACTTTCCACGTAATGGATTTGCTATCCAAGCAATATTCCATTTCATGCCTCTGGGAGGCTTGTGTAACCGACATGCCTGTGGTATGAAGTGTGGCAGTCTAAATACTTCTTCATGCACCTTTAAATGTCAACCTGAATGTAGTTAAAGTAAGCTGCAGTCAACTTGAGCTTGTTGATATCTCCATAGAGCTTGTCCTCAAATGAAGCAGGTGTGGGCCAAAATATCTTTCTCTGTTCTGCATATATTGGGCACTCCTGCAGCAAATGTTTAGCTGTCATTTTACCAGTTCCACAATTACATTCATCGGTATCTCCTATCTTTAGTTTATTGAACAAGTGGTATTTCAGCCTGTTATGTCCTGTGCGGAGTCTGAAGATTGCTACTTGTTCTCTTCGGTCGAGTTTGTAATATGCATCATCCTTCTGGTGGCCTGGATGCTTCTGATTCCCATTTGGCTCTATAAGTGCTTTTTATAAACCTCTTTGCCTCATTATAGGTTATGTCTATGTCAGGCTGTGGTAGTCGTCCACCCTCTTTTGCTAGTCTGTCAGCCTCTTCATTTCCAGGTATACTGCAATGTGATGGGATCCACTGTATTACAACTTTTTTGGATTTCTGGCATAGACCATGGAGTGCTGCTCTTAGGTCAGCTAGTTCTGTGCTGTTTTTGCTCTTCAGTATTGAGACAGCTGACTTTGCATCTGTGAAGATAGCTATTTGCTTCTCTTTATTTTCCTCCATCAAGAGCATTTCTGCTGCAGTTTTCAAAGCCTCTACCTCCGCTTTGAAGTTACTTGAAAATTTTCCAGTTGCCACTGACTGTTTTTTTTTCATTCCATTTTTTAAATTTAGGAGAATTCCTCCTCCTCCATTTTCTATTGAATTTTTGGCTGATCCATCTGTATATGCATGGGTCCAATTGCTGCTTGGGTAATGTTCTTTTATGTAGTTTAGGGTTATTTTTCTTCTTTCGGTTTCATTCTGAGTGTTCTTTTTCTCAATACCAGGAATGTTTTCTATCATCTCAGGCAGTTGCTGCTGTCTCCAAGCTGGGAACTTGTCTGCATTGTAAATGGGTTTGACTGTTGATATGTTAAGTATAGGATCTGCCCTAATCTTTCGTTTTGCAGTTTCTACAAAGTTGCTACGCTTCAGTCTTCCCTTTCCAAAACCATTAAACCTGCTATACATAGGGTGGTCTGTCAATCTTCTAAATTTTTCTGCTTGTTGCTGGGCTCTGCTATCTCTTCTATCCTGCATTGGTTGTAAACAAGTGATCTTTTCTAATTCATTAATAGGCGTTGTCTTCAGGCTTCCAGTTATGATTCGCATTCCTTGATTTTGGACTCTACTTATTTTGTTAAAGTTTGACTTAGCTGCTTTTGCCCAAGCTGCAATGCCATATTCCAGTGCTGGCCTCACCCGTCCAGTATATAACTTCTTGAGAACTTTCTCATCTGCTCCCCACGTTGTACCAGCAAGCTTTTTCATGATTGCCATTCTTTGCCTTGCTCTTGTTCGATTTTTCTCAACCTGTGTCTTCCATGTCAGGCGACGATCAAAGGTGACTCCCAGATAGTTTGGATTTTCTTCATGGCGCAATATTTTTCCATTCAATACCAGCTTAGGTTGCTGAGTTTTATTTGAGAGGGAGAACACTGTGCATGTTGTTTTCTCCTCACTTATCTTCACTAGCCATGATTTTGACCAGTCCTCTAGCGCTAATAAGGCTTGCTGTATTCTGCTGTTAGCTGTACTAATATATTCTTCAGATGTCCATATGGCTAGGTCATCTGCAAAGGAGGATGTGTGTACTCTGGCTGGAAAATTTTCTGTGATGTCATTTATATATGCTAGGAATAATGTTGGTGAAAGAACTCCTCCTTGGGGGACACCTTGCTCCAACAGCATCATTTTGCTGGTTTGTCCTTGTACTTTTGTCCTGGCAGTTCTGTTCTCAAGGTAGTGGCTGATCCATTTATACATTTTCCCACAAACATGCATTTTTTGCAGTTTTACTTTCAGTCCTTCCTTCCATACTTTATCAAATGCTTTTTCTAAATCTATCCAGACCGCTAGTGTGTGTTTTTTCTCTTGGAAGGCATCCTCTATTTCCTGAGCTATATAGGTTATTTGATCTTCAGTGGATCTGTACTTTCTGAATCCTGCTTGGTGTGGTGTTAAGAGTTTTTCTTCCAGATGCCATGTTAGCCTGCCATTGATAATGCGTTCCATTAATTTTCCTACACAGCTAAGTAGACTGATAGGTCGATAGCCATTTGGTTCTTCCAGGTCTTTTCCTTTCTTTGGGACTGGTATTAGTATAGCTTCCTTCCATGCCTGTGGGACTATTCCTCTCTTCCAGCTGTAATTTAGGACTGCTAGTAGTTTCTTTTTTGCCTTAGTGCCTAGTCCTATTAGCATTTCATTTGTGATTCCATCCTTTCCTGGTGATTTCTTCTTTTTTAGGGTATTCATTGCCTGTTCCATTTCTTCCATTGTTAGATTTGCCATCATATATTCTGCTGCTGTCTCTGTATTACTATGATGTATCTGTTTGTCTTTGATTGCTTTCTTCTGTTCGGTTGTAATATCAATGTGGTTTGCACTGGCATAGTGTTCCATTAGTGCATTTGCAGCCTTTTTTCCTGTAAGCAAGGCATTTCCTTGTTTAATTGTTATTTGTTTGTTTCTAGGTCCTTCATTGTTCATGGCTTTCACTAGTTTCCATAGTTTGTTTCCATCCCTGTCAAAGTTCAGGTTTTCTGTTTTTTCCCTCCAACAATCTCTTGTTGTTTGATTTACTGTTCTTTTATATTTTGCTGAGATGGCTTTGAGAGAGATGTTCGCTTCAGTTGTTTGTTCTCTCTCTGCTGTCTTCCTGGCATCTTCAACTTTGTCCTCCAAAATTTGTAGTTCTTCAGTCCAGTATGGTTTGTAATTTTTCCTCGCTCCTCTAGGAATAGACTCAGTGGCCGCCTGTATTATTGCTCTGTTTAGACTTTCCTACCATTTGCTTCATGTTGCCATATCGTGTATTTATGTTTTCACAATATTTGTCTGTTAGTATGGCAAATCTGTCCCAATCTGCTCGTTTGTAATTCCAGCGGGGCAAAGGCTTTTGCTCCTGTGGAACATACTCCATATTCATTACAAGCTTGATTGGTCTGTGGTCACTACCTGCTAATTGGTCAAGCACATGGCGATCGATTTTGTGGAGGATGTCTCCTGTGCAGAAAGCTAAGTCTGGAGTAGAAGTGGTAAGCCATCTTCTGGAGTAGAAGCTCGGTGTGTCATCCGCTTTGTTGAGTAGATGGAGATTTGAGTCTATTTCCCAGTCCTCCACTTCATCTCCTCTTTTGTCAGTATCTGGGTATCCCCATCTTTCTGAACGGCTATTAAAGTCTCCGACAATAATGCAGTTTGTGTCAGTTATTTTCATGTTTGAGAGTGTAAGGTCCTTATCTGCTGGGCTATACAGATTGTAAATTCTTATTTTCACGTCCTTTATCATTATATCAACACCTATAATTTCCGTTTGGTTGTCAGAGATCACAGATACTTCGCTGCAAGGTATTGTATTTCGTGTAAGTATTAGAACTCCTCCTTTGTGTCCTTCGCGGTCAAAACGTGTGGCCTGATATCCTCTGACTGAGAATTTGCGATTGGCATTGAGGTGTGTCTCTTGAATGCATGCCACATCTATTCTATCTTTATGAAGACGCTGTGTTAGGGAGACTTTCTTGTTATAAACTCCTTCGGCATTCCACTGTAGTATGTTGAGTGTCCGGGGTATTTGGTCAATAGCTCTTAACCTACTCCTCTGTGCCTTGACTCCACAGCACAGGGGAAGGTGACCACCAGTAGTCATGGGTGGACCCCCTCAAGGCAGGGGGCCCGGCACTATCACCGCCTGATGGGACTTAGCGGGATTAGCACCATAGCGATTAATTTTAATTGTGACATCATGAATCAAGTTACGGTGCACCTGCTTTGTCAAGCCTGTGGCTCAGTACATCCGATTTCGACAAGCATTTTTCGAGGTGCTTTCCCTAGCCTTTGACTGTCCCCAGTCTACCTACAAGGCAGCAGGTTTGTGTGTCGCTTGGTCTGGTCCCTCTCCCTTGACCTGTCCGACATGGGTGACCCTACCAGTAGCTGTGCTACCGTCGGCATAGCTCTTGGGGGTCATTGGAACGCGCAAGCCCCTCTACCTCGTCAGGGTGGACACACAGCAGAGGGGACATCATCATATATGATTGGCAGCACACAAGACAGAAGAATGGAAGGACGATCACCAGTGCCACACGGCATGGACTATAAGAAGATTGGCAGTACATGAGACAGAAGGTTGTGGACAGACATGATGACCAACGCCACACGACATGGACTATAAGAAGATTGGCAGTACACGAGACAGAAGGCTGTGGACAGACATGATGACCAACGCCACACGACATGGACTATAAGAAGATTGGCAGTACATGAGACAGAAGGCTGTGGACAGACATGACCACCAACGCCACACGGCATGGACTATAAGAAGGTTAGCAGTACACGAGGTAGAAGGTTGTAGACAGGCATGATCACAGACGCCACATGATAGAAGGCTGTGGACAGACATGATCACCCACGTCACACGGCAAGTACTATCAGAAAAATGGCAGTACACGAGACAGAAGGTTGTAAACAGATATGATCACAAAGGCCACACGGCATGGACTATCAGAAGAAGCGAAAGATGTTCTATCCAGCGACCTTTCACTGACTGTGAATGCCAGGTATCGGGAAATACAACCTGCTTGAGTCGGCTATCAATGAATATATCTCAGAGTTTTGTAGCCTCGGTCATAAAACGCGAGTGAGACTATTCTCGGACATTGAACAGCTCTCACAGAAGTAGAGATTAGAGGAATCGTTAGATGATACAGCTATTGAAAGCTACAGTGACCACCCTGGGATTTAAATGAGAAATAAATTAACAAGTACTGATAGGCATTCACAGAAGTAGATGCCAGACAATGTGGTCCCTATAGTGTTTAATGTGTATTTTGTCCAGCATCGTGTAATCTCTACTTCTATACCCGCCAATCCATGCCAGAGAACGTGTCTCAACAGCAGGGATGACCGGCATGAAGACTGACACGTGACAGTGCAACAGTCTGGACATGACAGTGACAGGTGGCAACTGGCCAGGGATCAAGAGAATTCAGGGAGCAATGACAGCGACACTCTGCACAGGATCTGCTACATGATGATTTCAAGGGCTTCCCAGTTCCCGGACACACTGGTCCACAAGTCTAGTGCTCAGTCTCTTGATGTACAATATGAATTGGAAACAAATAGGTATATTAAACTCCTGCGAGAAGAAAAGTATTAAACATCAACACGTTGCACATACCTTACAAGGAGATCCATCGTATCGCGAAATACAGGTGAAAATCCGAAATCATAAGCACTCAATAAATATATAAAATGAATAATAAAATAAAATAAAATACACACAAACGCGTACAATACGACACACAGGACGGCCGACGTTTCGATTCTCAGAATCTTTGTCAAGGACAGGACACCACAGATAGCTAACACAACGAAATACAGCAAACAAAGAAAAAAAACACAACTACTCCTATGCCATGTGGGGCAGAAAAGGTGGCTTGGCCAGCTGAGAAGGCGCTCGTTGGCTGCAGAGTTAAAAGTGGGTTGCCAGATAGGATTTAAGTAGCCAAAAATATGCGAACAGTCTGCTATGAAAATATAAGGGTGTGGGGACAGTTAGGTATAGATATAGGGGGGGGGGAGGACAGCATAGTAATAGATAGTGTAAACAATTGGGGAAGATGGCACAGTTATACCGTAGCGTCCACAACAGTATTGATACCTGCTGGATGGATGCATCCCAGATTGTTGATTAGCTGGCATTCAATTTTGAGCCTGACGGAGCTATTGGAGTAGCAGGGTTTTAATGCGGTGACACATACATCGTCGACTCCATTATGGTTGGAGGAATTGAAATGGTTGGGAACAGGTTTGTCAGCGCCCTGATTGATGTCTCTAAGGTGTTCTCTAAAACAGCCAGCAAGACGTCTGCCAATTTGGCCAATGTGTTTCATGTCACATCGTTTGCAGATGATGACATAAATCAGATTTCGGGATGTACACGTGACAGAATCTTTCAAGGTGAAGGTGCCTCGGAGAAATGCAATCTCTGGTGTCTGAACGACGTATGGGCATGTCAGACAGTTCTTACGACGGCATTCAAATGTGCCCACAGATGAAGTAACCGTTGGGAGGCGACTATGCACAAGGTGGTCTCTGAGGCTCTGGTTACGGCGGAAAATTACCCTAGGGCCATTGGAGAATACCTCACGAGTGGTTGGATTGGATTCCAAGATAGACCAGTGTCTCGGGAAAATGTGCTTGATGGCATAGGCATGTGGATGGAAGGTGAGGATAAGCTTGGGTTCATTGTTCGGAGGTCGCGTTTATTTGACGAGGGACATTTCCCGCGAGACTTGGGTTATGCGACAGAAAGCTGTGGATGAAATGCTCGACTTTTTCCGCAGACGGTCCTACCCAGAGGACAAGACGTCCTCTGGGTAGGACCGTCTGCGGAAAAAGTCGAGCATTTCATGGGCTCTCTCGAGGAAGTCATTATCGTCCTGACAGATACGACGAAGGCGGAGTAGCTGAGAATATGCGATGGAATCTTTGCAGCCTTTGGGGTGGGATAAGCTGTACAGGAGGAAACCGTGAGCATCAGTAGGTTTGTAGTACACGGAGGTCGTGAGACCTGTAGGGTTTAATTTAATAGTGGGATCAAGGAAATTGACAGAGGTGGTGGAAATTTCTGTAGTGAATTTGATCGATGGATGAAAGTCATTGACATAATTAATGAAACGGTTCAGTTCCGCCTCTGACATGTCAGTGAGACCTATGCCATCATCAATGTAGCGTCGGTAAAAAGAAGGGAGAAGACCATCATAGCTAAGTTCAATCTGGTGTTCCAGATGTCCCATAAATACACATGCGTAGCTGGGTCCCATTTTAGTGCCCATGGCGACACGCTGATTTGTTCAAAGTAGTGGCCATTGAACTCAAAGGAATTATTGGTGAGGACCAATTCAGCGAGTCTCACAAGTGTGCGTGTAGGGATGGCTTGATCTGTGCGTTGATCCAGAAAGAACTGTAGCGCCTTGAGGCCGGTTTGATTACTACGTCCTGTCTGCGGTGTAGTTGGGATAGGGCACGCCATTCGGGAGGGGATAGGTTGGAGCGTTTCAAGCGAGGGAAAGAAAGTTGCTTGATCTCATGGAGTGTGTTGGCTATGTAGAGGTCAAGCGCGTTGGAAACTCCGGAGGGTGGGGTCCATGTGGAACGGGATTTGGTTGAAGATGGAAAAATATTTGGAGGTTGTGGGGTGGGACTGTGGACAGGCGTGTCTCTGTGGTGGTACTTGAGGCGGAGTCGTCTGTGGAAGTTGGAAACGTCTTCCAAAATAGCGCGACTGTCCATACGGGGGCGTAGAGGGACAAAACTAAGACCTTTCCCTAAAAACAGCTTGTTCTTCAGGAGACAGTGGTAGGTCAGGCGGTATGCATACCACTTTGGTGTGGTTGATAGGTGTCGAAGTGGGGGAAGGAACATGGGGACGTAGATGGCTAATTTTGTCTTTCTTATGTGAGGATAGCCATTTGTCTCTATTATAATGTTGAATGATGGAGGTGATCAAATGGAAAGCAAGCTGATTGTTGAACATTAGTAGATGCATAGTCCGGTACAGGTTGTGCTTGGTGTCCTTAAGTTCGTTGACGCACAGTCACTGCCAGCTGTGGTCTGGGTTTTTCTTTCTTTCTTTATGTACAACAGAGCTGTGTATGCTTCAAGCACCACATCTGGCAGTGCTAATAATATTCCAGTCGGAAAGACACCTGATGATGATGAGACTTGACAGCACTGAAGTTCACCCAGGCGTGAAATCCCAGCATCGCCATATGTCCTGCCAACAGACGTAGGTGCCCTTGCTGTCTTGATCAACTCTGCTCACATCCCTCAAGCCACTGCCTCAGTCCCTCCACCATTATTACTCTCGGTCTGACAGCCTCTTTTCCCACCAATATTTCCAGTTGTCACAATGTTTTTCGATGCCCCTCTTTTCACTGCATGACCAAAGAATGCTTTTTGTCTCCTCCTTACAGTTGTATGTAATTTTATGCATTCATTAGCCTCTTCCAGATAATCGTTGTTACTCTGCCAGTCCAATGCCCCTGCAATATTCATCTCAGAAACCACATCTGGGCACCGAGGTTGTTGCTGGAGGGAAGGCAGCTGGTGATCTCACCAGGTTGCGACCTAGCATACGGTAAGGTATCATTTTCCTCTGGCAGTACCAGAAACGTTGACTTTCAGAAGAAATGTGTGGTCTGGGTTAAACAAGTTTCATGTTTGAGATGCAAGTGAGCAGTGCCCTTTTCTAAAGACAAGTATCTTTTATACGATTTAGTTTTCACAGGATATAAAGTAAATGAGGAAACATATGTGCAATTTTGTTGTGTTATATTCAGTTGGAACGTCAAATCATGGAGCCATAATCTTATTGAATGTGAGAGAAAGGTGATGCTCTTTGTGAGATCAAGTTTATGTTCTGATGTGACAGGTGGTTTATATTCTGCTGTGGGATAAAGTTTGTGTTCTAATGTAAAAGTGTATGCTCTGATGTGGAAGTTGATATTCTGACCTGAGAGTCATTTATGGCTCTAATAGGAGACAAAGTGTAAACTCCCATGTGAGTTGACAGATTTGTATTAAGAACTAAAAGCCCCCCCCCCCCCCCAACACACACACACTTCCAACATTTGACACCATACACAGGACCTCCCCCACAGCAAACTCTGACCCGAACTACAGCAAACCATGGCTCTAACAGCAACAAAGAGAACCACCCCAATGTCTGACCCCAACTACAGCACGCACGCACTCACACACATGTGCGCACGTGCACACACGCACACGCACACACACACACACAACACAGCCATACTTAACACTAACCACCACAAGTTTATTATTTCTCATTTATAAACATGATTCCCTGGCAAGGGCCACGCCTCACATCACTCGTATGGCTGTTAGTATGTGTAACTACAATCGCTCCGTATAGTAAACCGATACTAAAATCATACAAATATAATCACGTATGATTAAGAATCTATAATCTACACAGATACAGTTCCTGTTAGCAAAACCGGTAACAGCAATCAAAATTACAAATTCTACAGTAAAATATAATATTTGTCTAAATGTTAGTTGACATAAATGTGAAATTAAGTTGTCAAAAATCTGCAGTTAATCATACACCAACTGCCGTAATGTACAAGAAAATATATCCACATCTTTCACAAACAATGAATCTACCAGTAATATACCTGTACTTTGCAAGCACTCATTCCAAGAAAATATATCATAATTTTCTAGCACTTTATACACACAATATAATTTCAATCTTCTAGGAAGATCACCTATTCCTGTTGTATTATAAACACAGCCATCTCGACCACATCCCAACACTCTCTACCACACCCCAGCCCACTCTACCACACCCCAGGCCTCTTTACCACATCCTAGCCCACTCTACCACACCCCAGGCCTCTCTACCACACCCCAGCCCGCTCTACCACACCCCAGGCCTCTCTACCACACCCCAGGCCTCTCTACCACACCCCAGCCCGCTCTACCACACTCCAGGCCTCTCTACCACACCCCAGCCCGCTCTACCACACCCCAGGCCTCTCTACCACATCGTAGCCCACTCTACCACACCCCAAGCCTCTCTACCACATCCCACGCCTCTCTACCACATCCACCTCTCTACCACACCTCAGCCCTCTCTACCATACCCCAGGCCTCTCTACCACAGCCCAGCACTCTCTATCACAGCCCAGCCATCTCTACCACACCCCAGCCCTCTCTACCACATACCAGCTCTTCCACACCCCAACCCTCTCTACCACATCCCAGCTCTACCACATTCCAACCCTCTCTACCACATTCCAGGGCACCTTATTACAATTCCATACTCCGTTTCACTTCCACATGTGTGATGTAATCAGTATCACACTGATCAGACATCTTCCCCTACTGAACAATAAACCAAGTATTCATGCTGATGTGGAGCCAATGAGGCATTGTTGCTAGTACACAAGGCTAGATCAGGTTGACATTCACTAATTATGGCATAATTTCATCACCTTCACATGGGTCAGAGTTGATCCAGCCTCAATTATGGGATCTAAGACAGCTTTCTGGGAGGCCAGATGGTCAACATCTGAGAACATCCCCTAAATGTTTAGATGTGTATAAGAGACAGCCTAAATGTTTGGTATGGGCCTGAAGTGACCACAACCCAACAAGCCAGCTTAAAGGATAAGGACCACATCCCCAACATGCCAGGTAAAACAGCTAACAGGATAATGACCACATACCCAACATGCCAGGAAAGACAGCTACGAGGATAGTGACCACATCCCCAACATGCCAGGAAAGACAGCTAACAGGATAATGACCACATCCCCAACATGCCAGGAAAGACAGCTAACAGGATAATGACCACATCCCCAACATGCCAGGAAAGACAGCTAAGAGGATAATGACCACATCCCCAACATGCTTGGAAAGGCAGCTAACAGGATAAAGGCCACATCCCCAACATGCCAGGAAATACAGCTAACAGAATAATGGCCACATCCCCAACATCCCAGGAAAGACAGCTAACAGGATAATGACCACATCCCCAACATGCCAGGAAAGACAGCTAACAGGATAATGACCACATCCCCAACATGCCAGGTAAGACAGCTAACAGGATAATGACCACATCCCCAACATGCCAGGTAAGACAGCTAACAGGATAATGACCACATCCCCAACATGCCAGGTATGACAGCTAACAGGATAATGACCACATTCCCAACATGCCAGGTAAGACAGCTAACAGGATACTGGTCTCATTCCAAACATGCCAGGTAAGACAGCTAACAGGATACTGACCATATCCCAAACATGCCAGGTAAAACAGCTAACAGGATACTGGTCTCATTCAAACCACGCCAGGTAAAATAGCTAATGGGATACTGACCATATCCCAAACAAGCCAGGTAAAACAGCTAACAGGATACTGGTCTCATTCAAAACATGCCAGGTAAAATAGCTAATGGGATATTTACCATATCCCAAACATGCCAGGTAAGACAGCTAACAGGATACTGGTCTCATTCAAAACATGCCAGGTAAAATAGCTAACAGGATACTGACCATATCCCAAACATGCTAGGTAAAACAGCTAACAGGATACTGGTCTCATTCAAAACATGCCAGGTAAAATAGCTAATGGGATACTGACCATATCCCAAACATGCCAGGTAAGACAGCTAACAGGAAACTGACTATATCCTAAGCATGCCAGGTAAGACAGCTAACAGGATACTGACTATATCCCAAACATGCCAGGTAAGACAGCTAACAGGATACTGACTATATCCCAAACATGCCAGGTAAGACAGCTAACAGGATACTGACCAAATCCCCAACATGCCAGGTAAAATATCTGACATGATACTGACTTGTACAGCCCAACATGCCAGGTAAAACAGCAGACATGATACTGACTTGTACATCACCAACATGTCAGGTAAAATAGCTGACATGATACTGACTTGTACATCACCAACATGTCAGGTAAAATAGCTGACATGATACTGACTCGTACATGCCCAACACACCAGGTAAAATAGCTGACATGATACTGACTGAATTCCCCCAACTTGCCAGGTAAGATATTTAACAGGATACTGACCCTATCCACAACATGCCAGTTAAAACTGCTGGTGTGAGACTGAACCCCATCAGCCATCAACCACCACTAAGCCAGAAAACAAAGACCTGGCAACACTTTGCCAACACGCCAGAATGAAAACAGGCTAGAAACAGATCCGTCACCTTATACTGCTGCAGTATCACTATCATTCGCCACCTATTCAGAATACGATTGAATCAATCACAAACATTTGCTGCAAGTACTATTCAACTAACGCAACCCAAAAACCTCTAATCTCACAAAAACAGCTAAAAATGCATCATTACAACAGATGTTTGCCCTATACACCTGAACTTCCACAAAATGGGGACAGAAAACAAGCACTTATTTTATAATTACAAGTTAATACACCCACAATCATCTGCCAACTTAATTTTCACTTTTAATATGTGATAAATTTCTACACTTTCATTACAATTATATTAATATTCTTATTCATATACCCATGATTGGATCAAGAAAAATATCTGCCATGTGAAAACATAATATTCTGATCTTTCATTATTTTCACCATCGACTTACAATCTGGCAGCATGCAACCAAGCAATCACATCAACAGTCAAGTAACTAAGAACAAGAAGAAATAAATATATATTTTCAGTTCTAACCTTATTCACTATACCTTACTGGACCTATGCCCTTTCAACTTACATTCATAATAAGAACAGATACACCATCATTGCCTGGAGTAAATGGTATGACAGGGAGTGACCAATGGATCTGGCCGACACTCAGTACTCTTAGCAAAGGTCAGACGAACGCATAATCAGACTACATCTGATTTCATTAGTATTGACTCTTCGCTGGTTGTTGAAGATGAGGGCGGAGCATCGATGGGAATGTCCCGAGTGCTGTGATGTTAGTTCTTGACTCAACTCCATGTTAAGTACAACTTTGTTTGCGCATCCCAGTGGTTTCTGAGCTTGAAGAGGGGACGGGGAGCACGGCAACATAGCCTCCGTGGAGATGGTACTCCGGTAATGAGGCAGCAGAACAGTCTCCGCACCAATCTCACTCCAACAGATGCAAGCTCTTTTCAGAGCTCACATGACCTAAATGCAAAGCATCAGACTTAAGAGCTAAAACTCCGTTTTTTAGAAGATTACAAATGAACCAAATGCAGGACTGTTATTTGTTAAAACATTCACATTAATTTCTTTTCTCAACCTCCCCTAACTACTCACAGGCTTTCCCAAAACATTCCTAAATTTTAATAACAAAGACACAAACAATAGATTGCACAATTTATTGCCTGGCATATTTTAATGCATCTCGCCAGGTACATACTGCAGAAATGACACAACATAAACTTAAATAAATCCTTCAAGCTCAAATATACAACACAAATATTCACACAGTAATTTGAATTGTCTACCACGGTAATTTTAAACTTTAAAACAGTGATGTTTAGGTAGACAATTCACATTACTGTGTGAATTTATATTTCAGCTTGAAGGATTTGTCTAATTACTTTCGTTTGCTGTGTGATTTCTGCAGTATGTACCTGACGAGATGCAGCGAAATATGCCAGGCAATAAATCATGCAATCTATTGTTTGTCTCTTCGCTATTCAAATTCACTACAGGAAAAACATTGTTTTGAATTCCTAAATAATAATGTCACACTTTTAAAAGTGGTAAACACGATGATTGCATAAGCCAGGTGATGAGGTGTGCATCTATCACTCTTCTCTCAAAATTCTTCTTAATTCACCGCATGCAATCCACAGTATTATAGTCTCTTACATGCTGCTGATTATATAGTCATATTGATTATATAATTGGATACAACCACATCGATTATACAATCACATTTAAAATCAGATTGATTTTTCAATGAAACTGACTACCCAATCACAAACTGCATTGATTATACTAATACATTCAATTGATAGACAATCACTTTCAAATGCTTTCATTATACAATCACATTTTTTACATGTATAATCACATTGATAACCTAGCCATGTCAATTCCTCCTCAATACACTGACATGTCTTAAGTGCCCTTGATAAAACTTATACTAAAAATATGTTTACAACTAATTTAGTTAAGAGGTGGCCATCCCAATTACTCCAAATCCATACAACAAAAGGACGAGCAACAAAAAATTCAAATAATAAACACAATTTTCGACAGTTTATTTTCCAACAACTGCAACTTCTCCACTCAAAAACGTTTCTGCTCGCTGTACAAAAATACAAAGTGCTACAAGAAATAGGCCTCAAAGTACAGGGTGTAAGAGTGACTTCGAAAAACACTAAACAAAAACAAAACTTCTGCACGACTGCAAGCATTACAACTAGAGCACAGCGTCACATAATTCCAGCGAGAAGCAATATTGTGTGTAAGGCTTGAAACAAAGTTATCAGAATGTTAGTTAATTTGTGGTTTTCATGACATTTCCCCCAGGTACATTCAATCATTTATTACATTATGGTTCTATCATATCTCTCATCTCACCCTCTTGCTTGACACGACTCTGAATGATCCTCACTCATTTGAATGACATATTTACATACATCAGCCACATACATTTGTCTGGCATTATTGGCCCACACGAGCCTCACATACGCATCTCTCATCATCTCGTACCTAGATCAGCTTCAATCACTGACTTTACTTACATTCACCAGCTTCATTCATTTCCCCAAGCATCTACCTACATCAACCGCGTTCATGTACAACAACACCACAGTGCATCAACCTCAGCCTGACACCCACACAAGCCTCATACACTTTCTCATCTTGTACCTATACATCAGCCTCAATTACTGACACTACATCTACATGCATAAACCTCACTCATTTCTCAAACACCTACCTGTGGCGGCCTAATTTATATCCAGATATCTACGTAGCTCTACTCTCAAACACACAACAATTCCTGTCCCACACAAGTTATCAAACTGATATAAGGAGAGTTGGCATATCTACCTATCAGTTAGCCATCCATCCATCCATCCATAGAGAGAGAGAGAGAGCGAGAGAGAGAGAGAGAGAGAGAGAGAGAGAGAGAGAGAGAGAGAGAGAGAGAGAGAGAGAGAGAGAGAAGAAAAAGATGAAAGAAGTAGACAGAGATAGATATATGAGAGGGAAAGAGAGAGGGGGAGAGAGGAGAGAGAGAGAGGAGAGAGAGAGAGAGGAGAGAAAGAGAGATGAGAGAGATATAAATAACTAGGAGAGAGATATGTGAGAAGGAAAGAGAGAGAGAGACACACACAGGGGAAAGAGGGGTAGGAGAGAGAGAGAGAGAGAGAGAGAGAGAGAGAGAGAGAGAGAGAGAGAGAGAGAGAGAGAGAGAGAGAGAAAGAAAAAGATGAAAGAAGTAGACAGAGATAGATATAGAGAGGGAAAGAGAGAGGGGGAGAGAGAGAGAGAGAGAGAGGAGAGAGAGAGAGAGAGGAGAGAAAGAGGGGAAGAGAGAGAGATAAAAAAGGAGAGAGATATGTGAGAAGGAAAGGAGAGAGAGAGAGAGAAAGAGGAGAGAAAGAGAGGGGTGAAAGGAGAGAAAAGAGAGAGAGAGAGAGAGAGAGAAGAGAGAGAGAGAGAGAGAGAGAGAGAGAGAGAGAGAGAGAGAGAGAGAGAGAGAGAGAGAGAGAGAGAGAGAGAGAGAGAGAGAGAGAGAGAGAGGTAATCATATTTCCTTATGCATTATTTTTCATCAATTATACTATTTAAAGAGTTGTACAGTAACACTGAATTATCAACAACTCACTATCCAGCAGAGACAAACTTATATCATACACACATATACATCCTTCCAGCATGGTCACATGCATACCATTAATGATGTTTCACATCTTAATATCCAAGGATGCTCTCATACCCTGAAATCAAGGATGTTTAAAAGCTCTGACACCAAGGATGTTCACATCAAGATGTCTGCCATGTCCTGGCACATCAAGGATATTTGACATTATCGGGACATATGAAAATATCTGATGCCATAACATACATCAAACATCTTTAGTCACAGAGCATCAAGGGTGTTTTATAGATGCCATGACATCAGGGACATTTTAATAATGCCCTGACATCAAAGATGCCAGGCACATACCCTGACAGCAAGGATGTTTTAAGGATGTTCTGGATGCTTGATCATACCCTGGCATCAAAGAAGTCTGCCACAGGTCACGACATCAAGGACGCTCACACCTTGGTGCCAAAGCAGATCACAATAACGCCTGTATTAGTTGACTTAAAACTAATGTACACCTAGGACCAGGACCTGGGGACTACTGGGCTGGCGATGAGGGTCTGAACTTGGGTAACATAAGGCCAAACTTGGATTCAATGCCATCAAACGTTGCTAGCGCCATGCGGTAGCCACCTATATGATCTGGGTTTCGAGACAGGATTTCTCCTAACTTCACAGATTTGGCTTCTGAGCCTTCCGGTCGGCTGAAAAACAACGATAATTTAATCAAACTATGAAATAGACATGAGAAGATTAGAAAACACAAGGATAATCAAATTAAACTATTCATCAAATAAAACTATATCAAATTAAACTATAGAACAGAAAAGGCAGAAGATACACCAGTAATCATGTAGAATTGACAAGAAAATTAGAAAACAGAATATCAAATTAAACTAGAACAGACATGAGATTAGAAATATAAAACATGATAATCAACTTAAACTATTGAACAGACAAGAATAGAAAAGACAAGGGTAATCAAATTAAATTATAGAATAGTTAGAAGATTAGATGACGCAGCGATAAACAACAACAACTACAACAACAACTACTACTACTGCTGCTGCTACCACTACTACTGCTACTGCTACCACTACTACTACTACTGCCGCCGCCACCACGACTACTACTACTACTACTCAGATAGCCTAATGTCAAGTATGTAGAAGCAACACACATATTTACAAAGCAATCTTTCTCAACACAATACCTACAACTACAACAAATAGAATAGACTTGAGAAGATTAGAAAACGAAACCAAATTAAACTTTATAATAGTCAGAAGATTGGGAAATACAACCACAATCAAATTAAACTATAGAAGAGACAGAAGATAAGAAAACAATAGTAATCAAATTAAACTAGAGAATAGTCAGAAAGAAAGTACAACTACAATCAAATTAAACTATAGAATAGACAGAAGATTAGAACACAACACATGGTGGAAATGGACAGTCTTCCCACTAAGCGGTCAGGCAAAAATGTCACATAGAGCAGTGTCTCCGCAGCTCCACTGACAATCCCAAAGTGGTCTCAGAAAAATGTGCACTTCTGAACCGAATGATGGAGTTCAAGTATGAACCTACAACATTTGTAGGGCTAGGCAGAGGCCTTGACCACTCGGCCACATAGGCCTTCTCCCAAAACAGACAATCCAAAACAAGACATGGCATGATATAATAAGATGTAGCAAAATAAGACAATCTACAATGAGGCACTGAAAGACTAAATAAGTTCATATGAGATAAGTAAGACAAGGAAACAGAACAAAAGGACAATATAATGCAAAACAAGACAGAGAGACATTGGCATGTGTTTTGCAAAGTGGTGTAGCCATCTACCTTTCTTCACAGATCTCTGTCCTCGGTCTTCTGAAACAATTCTATTGAATATTCCTCCATGCCACCATCTATATGTCTGCTTCTGCCTTTTCTACCGCCGATGTTTTCAGCCGTCATAAATTTGTCCAGCAACTCTCTTCTCATTACACAACCAAACAATGCTTTCCCTCTTTCTTATTATGGTGTACAATGTTCTTCTTCTACTTCTTCTGCATTTGTCCACCATGATGTTTTAGACGTAATTGCATTGTGCCTGTTTACAGAGCTGTGATATTTTAACCTTTCAGTCGACACATCTGACTCATTAGCCTCTTCCATACAAGTGTTAGTTGCTCTGGCCATCCGAGGTATTTGCAACACTTGCCTCAGAAACCACATCTCCATTGCCTCCAAGCTCTTCCTAATTTGTTCATGTACTTTCCAAGATTCCGTGCCATACAGCAAAGCAGTTTTTTAATATAATATTTCAGCACTCTCTGACACTCACCGAAAGTCTATTACATAAGATATTTTCATCTTCTAAAATGCCACTTTGGCCCAACAAATATAAGAAAAATCAAGACCAAACTAAAGAGATTTATTAGAAGATTAAACAAACAAGTCAGTGACAGAACAACAACGGTACATAGAGACAACACATGATATTTGCTTTCCTAAAGTTTCTTTAAACTTCTACAAGCTGCAGATTAACTTGTTAAAATAAACTGCACCCACCTGCCACCAAAGTCAACATAGAGCACGCGCTGTAACAACTCGTAGGTAAGTAGAGTCACACCAAACTGTGGCGACGATCTGAACACTCGAGCTGCAACAGAAGAAATACATTATTATGTCAGAAAACATATAACCCCAGTTGGATATGCTATGCCACAAAAACCGTAGAAAGTATTTAACCACCACAGCTGTAGAAAATATACAATCACCACAGCTGTATGAAATATGATACAATCACCACAGCTGTATGAAATTTAATACAATCACCACAGCTGTATGAAATATGATACAATCACCACAGCCGTGTGAAATATGATACAATCACCACAGCCGTGTGAAATATGATACAATCACCACAGCTGTGTGAAATATGATACAAACGAATGAACGAACGAAAATCTTTATTGTCAAAGGGTTAAGAATTGGGCACGCAGGCCCGTCTGACATTCTGCCCTTCTTCACAATTCCCTCTCATACAATCTTTCATTCAACATCACTTATGAAGCAAATTTTTGACAACAAAAGAACAATAGCATTATAACGCATGAAAAATAATAACAAAAATATAGCTAAGGAAGGTGTAACGTGCCATACATATGGGAATGTTTTGTGGCTAGTTGTCATTTGAGATAATTTACCATTATTATACAATCATCACAGCTGTATGAAATATAATATAATAACCACAGCTGTATGAAATATAATACAATAACCACAGCTGTATGAAATATGATACAATGACCACAACTGTATGAAATATGATACAATCACCACAACTGTGTGAAATATTATACAACCACCACAGCTGTGTGAAATATGATACAACCACCACAGCTGTGTGAAATATGATACAATCACCACACCACTTCTGTATGAAATATAATACAATCACCCCACCACTTCTGTATGAAATATGATACAATCACCACAGCTGTATGAAATATGATACAATCACCACAGCTGTATGAAATATAATACAATCACCACGGCTGCATGAAATATAATACAATCACACCACTTCTGTATGAAATATGATACAATCATCACAGCTGTATGAAATATGATACTATCACCACAGCTGTATGAAATATAATACAATCATCACAGCTGTATGAAATATTATACAATCACCACAGCTGCATGAAATATAAACAATCACCACAGCTGTATGAAATATAATACAGTCACCACAGCTGTGTGAAATATGATACAATCACCACAGTTGTCTGAAATATAATACAATCACCACAGCTGTATGAAATATAATACAATCACCACAGCTGTATGAAATATAATACAATCACCACAGCTGTATGAAATATAATACAATCACCACAGCTGTATGAAATATGATACAATCACCACAGCTGCAGGCAGTATCACCACAGGTGACAAAGGTGGTTTCACATCCAGGATAGTTAAATACCTAAATGAAACAGCATAAACAGTTACATATCTATAACACAGAACAGACAGTTGTATATAGAGCTGAGACGGGACAGACATTTATATCTATATGAGATCCAAATGAGACAGGACAGAGTTACATACCTGGACCCCCCTTCCAAAACGCCCCAAATCCCTCTTCGTGCATAATCTTCCTGGCACAGTCAACAACCCCTGTGTACGTGGTCTGGCCTTTACGGGCCGCTACCTGCAGACGTGTCTTAATAACATCAGCAGGTGTGGGGATGAAGGCTGCGGGCATACCTGCAGTTAGAGAAACAACAACATCAGTACAAGCACGAACCAGATAAGGCACAAACACTGCAGAAATCTCCCACATACCATGTCTGACAACTGGTATCTGGAAACCCCTTGAAACCAGCCCTATTAAAACACCTAAATATACCATCGGCATTCATTTCCCCGATGTATAAATACACCACCCACAATCATTTCTCCAACATCTAACTATAATAGTCTCATTCAAATCCCCAACATCTAACTATAATAACCTTATTAATTTCCCCAACATTTAACTATAATAGCCTCATTCATTTCCCCAACACCTAACAAAATCAGCCTCATTTATTTCCCCAACATCTAACTGCAACAGCCTCATTTATTTCCCCAACATCTAACTGCAACAGCCTCATTCATTTCCCCAACATCTAACTGCAACAGCCTCATTCATTTCCCCAACATCTAACTGCAACAGCCTCATTCACTGCCCCAACATCTAACTGCAACAGCCTCATTCATTTCCCCAACATCTAACTACAATAGCCTCATTCATTTCCCCATCATCTAACTGCAACAGCCTCATTCATTTCCCCAACATCTAACTGCAACAGCCTCATTCATTTCCCCAACATCTAACTACAATAGCCCCATTCATTTCCCCAACATCCAACTATAATAGCCTCATTAATTTCCCCAACATCTAACTATACTAGCCTCATTCATTTCCCCAACATCTAACTATAATAGCCTCATTCATTTCCCCAACATCCAACTATAATAGCCTCATTCATTTCCCCAACATCTAACTATACTAGCCTCATTCATTTCCCCAACATCCAACTATAATAGCCTCATTCATTTCCCCAACATCTAACTATACTAGCCTCATTCATTTCAACATCTAACTATACTAGCCTCATTCATTTCCCCAACATCCAACTACAATAGCCTCATTCATTTCCCCAACATCTAACTATACTAGCCTCATTCATTTCCCCAACATCTAACTATACTAGCCTCATTCATTTCCCCAACATCTAACTGCAACAGCCTCATTCATTTCCCCAACATCTAACTATACTAGCCTCATTCATTTCCCCAACATCCAACTATAATAGCCTCATTCATTTCCCCAACATCTAACTATAATAGCCTCATTCATTTCCCCAACATCTAACTATAATAGCCTCATTCATTTCCCCAACATCTAACTATAATAGCCTCATTCATTTCCCCAACATCTAACTATACCAGCCTCATTCATTTCCCCAACATCTAACTATACTAGCCTCATTCATTTCCGCAACATCCAACTATACTAGCCTCATTCATTTCCCCAACATCTAACTATACTAGCCTCATTCATTTCCCCAACATCCAACTATAATAGCCTCATTCATTTCCTCAACATCCAACTATACTAGCCTCATTCATTTCCCCAACATCTAACTATAATAGCCTCATTCATTTCCCCAACATCCAACTATAATAGCCTCATTCATTTCCCCAACATCCAACTATAATAGCCTCATTCATTTCCTCAACATCCAACTATAACAGCCTCATTCATTTCCCCAACATCCAACTGCAATAGCCTCATTCATTTCCCCAACATCCAACTATAATAGCCTCATTCAATTCCCCAACATCCAACTATAATAGCGTCATTCATTTCCTCAACATCCAAATATACTAGCCTCATTCATTTCCCCAACATCTAACTATACTAGCCTCATTCATTTCCCCAACATCTAACTATACTAGCCTCATTCATTTCCCCAACATCCAACTATAATAGCCTCATTCATTTCCCCAACATCCAACTATAATAGCCTAATTCATTTCCCCAACATCCAACTATAATAGCCTCATTCATTTCCCCAACATCCAACTATAATAGCCTCATTCATTTCCCCAACATCCAACTATAATAGCCTCATTCATTTCCTCAACATCCAACTATACTAGCCTCATTCATTTCCCCAACATCTAACTATACTAGCCTCATTCATTTCCCCAACATCCAACTATAATAGCCTCATTAATTTCCCCAACATCCAACTATAATAGCCTCATTCATTTCCCCAACATCCAACTGCAATAGCCTCATTCATTTCCCCAACATCCAACTATAATAGCCTCATTCAATTCCCCAACATCCAACTATAATAGCGTCATTCATTTCCTCAACATCCAAATATACTAGCCTCATTCATTTCCCCAACATCTAACTATACTAGCCTCATTCATTTCCCCAACATCTAACTATACTAGCCTCATTCATTTCCCCAACATCTAACTATACTAGCCTCATTCATTTCCCCAACATCTAACTATACTAGCCTCATTCATTTCCCCAACATCCAACTATAATAGCCTCATTCATTTCCCCAACATCCAACTATAATAGCCTAATTCATTTCCCCAACATCCAACTATAATAGCCTCATTCATTTCCCCAACATCCAGCTATAATAGCCTCATTCATTTCCTCAACATCCAACTATAATAGCCTCATTCATTTCCCCAACATCCAACTGCAATAGCCTCATTCATTTCCCCAACATCCAACTATAATAGCCTCATTCATTTCCCCAACATCCAACTATAATAGCCTCATTCATTTCCTCAACATCCAACTATACTAGCCTCATTCATTTCCCCAACATCTAACTATACTAGCCTCATTCATTTCCCCAACATCCAACTATAATAGCCTCATTCATTTCCCCAACATCCAACTATAATAGCCTCATTCATTTCCCCAACATCCAACTATAATAGCCTCATTCATTTCCCCAACATCCATCTGCAATAGCCTCATTCATTTCCCCAACATCTAACTGCAATAGCCTCATTCATTTCCCCAACATCTAAATATACTAGCCTCATTCATTTCCCAAACATCTAACTATAATAGCCTCATTCATTTCCCCAACATCTAACTATACTAGCCTCATTCATTTCCCAAACATCCAACTATAATAGCCTCATTCATTTCCCAAACATCCAACTATACTAGCCTCATTCATTTCCACAACATCTAACTATACCAGCCTCATTCATTTCCCCAACATCCAACTATAATAGCCTCATTCATTTCCCAAACATCCAACTATACTAGCCTCATTCATTTCCACAACATCTAACTATACCAGCCTCATTCATTTCCCAAACATCCAACTATAATAGCCTCATTCATTTCCCAAACATCCAACTATACTAGCCTCATTTATTTCCCCAACATCCAACTATACTAGCCTCATTCATTTCCCAACATCCGACTTTACTAGCCTCATTCATTTCCCCAACATCCAACTATAAAAGCCTCATTCATTTCCCCAACATCTAACTATACTAGCCTCATTCATTTCCCCAACATCCAACTATAACAGCCTCATTCATTTCCCCAACATCTA
Source organism: Cepaea nemoralis (assembly GCA_014155875.1). Taxonomy (NCBI): domain Eukaryota; kingdom Metazoa; phylum Mollusca; class Gastropoda; order Stylommatophora; family Helicidae; genus Cepaea; species Cepaea nemoralis. The sequence goes on along the minus strand of JACEFZ010006443.1, from coordinate 5,846 downwards.
ACTGCAACAGCCTCATTCATTTCCCCAACATCTAATAATGCCATGTCACAAAAAGAGCTATGATAAGATATATTGAAGGGAGACAATGGTGATAAGAGAAACATACGAGTTCAGACAAAACATACTGAATAATTGTCACCGGGAATAATGAATAATGAATTGACACAACGAAGTGCGCACTCTAAATGAACAGAGCAGTAAAAGAACGGTTACAAAAGAACGGTAACCCCATTCTCCAGCAAACATATGGTGATGATGATGATGATGAAGTATGAGAACCTACCTGCTAGGGTTGCAGCCAACAGGAGTGTGCCAGGTGAGTTATAGCCATTCTCATCCGCCATTAACTTCTTAGCGTGGGCGTATGCTGGGAAGTAGATGGCACTGAAGGGAATATCCCTGAGGAAACAGGCCTTGGATCCCTGAGGATGATGATAGTAAGGCAAAAGTTACATGTGTGTGTATCCTAGCTTAGGTAAGGATAAAATATCTGCATGGCCTAGCACAAAGAATGATAATATCTGTGCATGTCCTAGCACAGGTAAAGATATCTGTATTTCCTAGCATGAGTAAGGATAGTTTATCTGTATGTCCTAGCACAGGTAAGAATAATACATCTGAATGATCTAACGCAGGTAGGAAAAGATTTAACTACACGAAGATAAAGAAAACTATAAATAAATAATATGGCATAGACAAAGGATAATAACTGCATAGAAGGGAACTAAGCTGACAAGTCAGGTAAACAGATGAGCAGAGAAACAGCAAGGCAGAAACATATGCAGAGAGTAACAGTGAGACAGAAAAAGAAAGGTAGGAAGAGAGAAGGGACACTCACCTTGTACAAGCCAAAAAAACCTAAATCCTTGATGACTGTGATAGCACTGACCCTGGCCGTGCCCCCAATCTCACCAGCCACCTGCAGGCGGATCTTGACAATCTCCAGCGGGTTGGTGAACACCACTTGTGAGGCTCCAGCCTAGGACAGACAAGTTCACAAGTCAGGCACAAACATCAGACAAGTTCACAAGTCAGGCACAAACATCAGACAAGTTCACAAGTCAGGCACAAACATCAGACAAGTTCACAAGTCATGCACAAACATCAGACAAGTTCACAAGTCAGGCACAAACATCAGACAAGTTCACAAGTCATGCACAAACATCAGACAAGTTCACAAGTCATGCACAAACATCAGACAAGTTCACAAGTCATGCACAAACATCAGACAAGTTCACAAGTCAGGCACAAACATCAGACAAGTTCACAAGTCATGCACAAACATCAGACAAGTTCACAAGTCATGCACAAACATCAGACAAGTTCACAAGTCAGGCACAAACATCAGACAAGTTCACAAGTCAGGCACAAACATCAGACAAGTTCACAAGTCATGCACAAACATCAGACAAGTTCACAAGTCAGGCACAAACATCAGACAAGTTCACAAGTCAGGCACAAACATCAGACAAGTTCACAAGTCAGGCACAAACATCAGACAAGTTCACAAGTCATGCACAAACATCAGACAAGTTCACAAGTCAGGCACAAACATCAGACAAGTTCACAAGTCATGCACAAACATCAGACAAGTTCACAAGTCATGCACAAACATCAGACAAGTTCACAAGTCATGCACAAACATAAAACAAATTCACAAGTCAAGCACAAACACCAGAAAAATTCACTAGCCAGGCACAAGCAATTCACAGCATGCACCCAGCAATCAGGGAGATGTGATAGCCTAGTGGCCAGACAAGGCTCCAGCCTAGGAGCAGACAAGTTCACAAATCAGCAACACACATCAGACAAGTGCACAAGTCAGCAACACACATCAGACAAGTGCAAAAGTCAGCAACACACATCAGACAAGTGCACAAGTCAGCAACACACATCAGACAAGTGCACAAGTCAGCAACACACATCAGACAAGTGCACAAGTCAGCAACACACATCAGACAAGTGCACAAGTCAGCAACACACATCAGACAAGTGCACAAGTCAGCAACACACATCAGACAAGTGCAAAAGTCAGCTACACACACCAGACAAGTGCACAAGCCAGGCACAAACAATTCACATCATGCACGCAGCAACAAGGCAGCTGTGATAGCCCAGTAGCCACTCGCCTGCCAGCCCACTAGGCTTGGGTTTGGTCAACCTAGGTGTGGTTTAGAATGTTCACAAACTGACCAGGGCTCACAGGCTGAGCCAACATAAAATGGATAACAGGAAGTGCCTTGTGTATAGACAGCCAGCGTGTTACTGACCGTCACCCACCAAGTGCCAATCGGTCTTTATGTATGGGTCTAGCCCCGAGTGACCAACGCACATTGCAGGAAGTAATGGGATCATGTACTTCTTTTTTTTTACGCAGTAAGCAAACAAAATGCAGAAATCCTATTATCATCATCATCATCTTCTTCTTTGGGTGTCTGGTCTCTCAAGCCTAGTATATTACCTATGCCTGACTAATTTCTGTATTCCAGATCTTCTGTTGATATATTCCATGATTTAAATTGTGTCTTTCCACATGATTTTGAATAAAGTTTGAGGCTGTCAAGACATCAGTATTCTTTATCAACAGTGTTCTCCTCTGTCTATTATATTTTAAGCACATCTCTGTAATATTCTGAACATTCTTCTCTGTCCACGATATTCTAAACATTATCCTCTGTCCACGATATTCTCAACATTCTTCTCTGTCTATGACATTATCAACTGATATACTAAACATTCTCCTCTGCCCTGATATTCTCAACTCATAATCTAAACAATTCTTTTGAAAATCTCCACTGCCTCTGGGTTTTTTTTCACCAATTTCAATACTTTATCTCCGGCAATGGAAGAATAAGACACATCAACATTTCGGTCAGTGGATTGTTAAATTATTAAAAGACTGTAGAGTCAGAAATGCCATAGTGCTCTCAGTTCAATGACATGACAATCCCAACATCTCCTAGTGGTGTATAGAGAAGAGGAACACACAAGATCGTGACAAACACAGATCTAGGGCATGAGTATCCAAAGGAATAAGTGGATAACTGGATGGATCACAGCAGAGATGGGCACCCAAGTCTTGACTGTCTGAAAGTGCTCTAAATGGTGAAGATCACAAATAATCTGTTTGAATATAGAAGACATACCAGTCTCATGACATAATTGCCTTCAGATTGAATAATGTAACATGACATAATAGCCTTCAGACTGAATAATGTAACATGACATAATAGCCTTCAGACTGAATAACATGACATACAACTCTTCACACTGAAAAACACAGCATGCCATATTGAGCACATGTGATATACAAGAACAAAAACAATCAAGTACAGAGGTTCTAGAAAAACTGGGAATGAAAAGAGAGTTGATGAAAGAAATGAAAAAGAGGCAAGTGAAATATTTCAGCCACGTTAAAAGACGTAACACTCTTATAAAAAACCATACTGGAGGACAAGGTTGAAGGCAAACGAGCAAGAGATAGACAATGATACAAGTGGGAAGATAACGTCAAGAGATGGACGAATATCAATATAACAGGATGTATAGTCAGAGTGAGAGACAGTGCTGGAGATCCACTGCAGCCAACCTTCATTATAGAGATGTCACTTGTCTAATTGATTGGTATACAAGACAAGCATTTGTCTACTGGGCAATCACAATACCAGGCAACATAACCAGCAGATGAGGCACTTACCGTCCCTCCAGCTAACATCTCAGCCCACAGGGGCAGGCTCCCATCCTTCTGCAACAGCTTGTCCCTCATGAAATCATTCATGGTCAACTTGATGGCCTTCTCAGGAGCCACACCAACAAGTTGTGGGGCCAGGCCCCTGTACAGCCCAAAGAATCCTTCATGCCTCACAACCTGAATATAACGATCAGAAAACCCAACAATAAACAATATGTGACATCTCTCCCTTTCTCTCATTTTTAGGTGGGTCTGCACCACTGGGTGGGGTACTGTCCGAATAGGGTCCTTTGGGATCATGTGTATAGTGTAGAAGAACGGACAAATCATCACTGCTTGGAGAGAATGGTGGGGCAGGCAGTGACCAGTGGATCTGTCATACACTCAATACAAGCAAAGGCCAGACAGACACATAATCAAACTGCAGCTGGTATTATTAGTATTGGGGCTCTTTGCTGGTTGTTGCAGATGGGGATGGAGCTTATATGGGAATGTCCCAAGTGCAGTGATGTCGGTTCTCAACTCAAGCCATGCCAAGCTGCCCATCTGTGGCCATCTCCTGTGGCCTGCCACAATGCCCATCTGCTGTGGCCTGCCACACTGCCCATCTGTGGCCATTTCCTGTGGCCTACCACACTGCCCATCTGTGGCCATCTCCTGTGTCCTACCACACTGCTCATCCACATTCATGTCTGTTCCTATACTGCCTGCATCCACCAAACACCACCATCAGGTAGCAATTCCATTGCAGAGCCGCTCTCATCAAAACCTGCTGGACAGATGCCTGGTTCTTCATGGGTTCTCTGGTCTGGGGTGTCTTTTGGACAACCCCCTACTTCTTCCTCCATGAACCACGCCGTCCAATACTGTTCTGTGTAAAGCACTTTGGCTGTGAGGGTACATGTGGCAGAAGACATGGCAAGAGAGAGTGAGGCTTTCTGCATGCCATGAGAGTGATGTTCTGCAAAGAACCTGCCTGTTATAGGATGATAATGTGATTACTATAGGCTTGTAACTAAAACATGTAAACATGTAATTTGGACATTTAAAACATTATAAACTTAAATTGGTGCAAATTTAATTCTTCTATCTTTATTATTGCCGGTCTCTCTGGCCGAAGGGTTACAACACTTTCTCCGTAATCCCGTTTATCACGCAGAGTCTCGTAGCGGAGCGAGAGCTGAGGCGGTTCGACCCCCGCTCGTGACTTGCGGGATACTGAGCCGGCCGCTCAGAAAGCAATGGCAAACTACTGAGCGTAATCTTGCCAAGAGATCAACATACAGCTGAAAGATGCTGCTGTTGACAGCGATCTCCTGCAAAGGATATGCAAAACATTTTATTTATTTATCTTTATTATTAGCTGAGATACTTCTGGTGTGTAACTTTCTGACCAACCCTCGTAGATACACATCTGATGTTCTCTTTTCCATAGATCATGTGCTATGGGGTGTTACAATCAACCCCAACCCCAGGTTGATTTCCTAGGCAAGTTTTATGTTCAGTAGTTTGCCATTGCTTTCTGAACAAGAAGTCAGTGTTTAAGTCCAACTTACCGGTGTAGGAAATGATCCTGCTACCCCGCCACCAGCCTGCAGGAAGTTTGAGCACAAGTGCATTAAACCTCACGGCCACGCAGACCCCGCGCACTCTTAGGATATTTGCTCTTTCGCTAATTGTCCTCTCCACCACTGCAATTCTAATATCCATGTACATATACTACACATAATACTGTTGCAGTGAGCTCTGTGTGAATATCACTGTTTTGTTTGCAAGAAGCTGAGTAAAATGTTCTGACCTTCTTGGCACAGTCCCAGCTGTTCTTGTACATCAACTCCCCAACAAAAGCTGTTGACCTCTGATTCTGCATCCTGGTCTTGACCAAGTCAATGGGGTAGACAGCGGTAGCACCCGTCGCTGCCGTCACATAACATTTTGTTAATTAAAGGTGGCGTTTACAACGCAGTGCAACATTACAAAAACACAATGCTAAAATATAGTTTGCCACTAGTGGCTACTATTTTTCTCTTCTTCTGTTTGCCAGCAATCTTAAAATACCTGATTCTAAAGCATGAAGATCATTCATCAAAACTATAAGGAAAAGACAAACAACATTATGAAGCTTCTTCTTTACATAATGCTACAAATATAGTCC
>JACEFZ010006442.1:0-21790 GCA_014155875.1 Cepaea nemoralis | reverse complement strand
TAGGTAAATGGTAAATAATAGTCTGGTTGACTGGTAACTTCAAGGCTAGTTGACTGGTAATTCTAGCCTAGTTGACTGGTAACTTCCAGTCTAGCGTCTAGTTTACATGATTGGTAACTTCTAGCTTGATTGACTGCTAGTTACAAGCCTGACTGATTGGTAACCAATAACTTGACTGACTGGCAACTTCAAGCCTGGTTGATTGGTAACTTCTAGCCTGGTTGACAGACAAGGTTTAACAAGCTGTCTTACCCGGTCAAGAGTCAATTGATTCATCTTCCGCTCACGCTTTCAATTGTTCACGTGAGACGAGATCAATAAAATACCGAAGTAAGACTAGCATTGGCTACATTATATTAACTCTTTGCATTGCAAGTTTACATTGTCTTTGTCTGGTTCTGAAGGAAAAAGCAAATGGCCTATTTAGAGACTACAAGATGAAATGTCGTTAGTTTACACACGAACGAAAGAACGAACGAACGAACGAACGAACGAACGAACGAACAATCTTTATTTTCAAATTGTTAAGAATTGGGCACGAAGGCCCGTCTGACATTCTGCCCTTCTTCTCTAATTCCTCTAATACATTATTTCATTCAACATCACACATGAAGCTAATCTTAGACAACAAAAGAACAATAAGAATTAATAAGCATTAAAAATAATCAATAATACATGGCTCACTGAGGCAATGTTTACCATTACATTAAATTAAATTGTTTGCATATCCTTTACAGGACATTTCTGTCAACTTCAGCATCTTTCAGCTGATTGTTGATTTCTTGGCAAGATTACGCTCAGTAGTTTACCATTGCTTTCTGAGCGGCCGGCTCACATACCCCGTAAGTTACCCGACGCGATTCGAACCACTGCTGATTCTCACCGTCGTCACGTTACCTACGAGAGTATACGAGATTACGGAGAAAAGTCGCTAACCTCTGGGCCAGGAAGCCGGCCTAATGTTTACCATGGACATGATAAATACTAAGGAAGATGTAACGTGCCATCCATATGGGAATGTTTATTAACTAGTTGTCGTGTGAGATAATTTACCATTATTATTTTAGGGGGGATGTAGTTTGTACTGAGGTCAAACAGGTTGCGACTGTATGTATGTTAAGAGCGTTAAGAGAACGTTAAGTGAAAACAACGTCTTTACACACGCGTGATCTGGTGATAACACTGTTTCAGTAGAGGGATCTAGATCACAAAGAATCGAAACCTGTAAAGAGACACCAGAGCCTTGTGGCAGTGCATTAAATGATGATGATTTATGATATTTTGATATACTACTGATCTTCGTGGTTAGTCTAAGGGAGAATACTGTCTGTCTGTCCGTCCTCCGTCTGTCCGTCCGTCCGTCCGTCCGTCTGTCTGTCTGTCCGTCCGTCCGCCCGCCCGTCCGTCCCTCTGTCCGTTTGTCTGTCTGTCTGTCTGTCTGTCTGTCTGTCTGTCTGTTCGTCCGTCCGTCCGTCCGTCCGTCCGTCTGTCTGTCTGTCTGTCTGTCTGTCTGTCTGTCTGTCTGTCTGTCTGTCTGTCTGATTCAATAGTGTTGTACATTGGTGTTGTATGTTAATACATTGCTATATATAACTGAAGCTTGAATGATGACAGGCTATTCGCAACAAGTGAATCCTAACTCCCCTCTCTCTGTCTCTTTGTCTATCACATACAGACATAGAGAGAGAGAGAGAGAGAGAGAGAGAGAGAGAGAGAGAGAGAGAGAGAGAGAGAGAGAGAGAGAGAGAGAAAGAGAGAAAAAGAGAGAGAGAGTTGAGGGAGGGAAGAGTTAGTGTAAGTTGAAACAAAAGAAAGGTATAGGAAACATTATTGTTATCCATTAAGTACTTTTCACTTAACTGGAAAGTGGTCATAACATGTAAAGAAGAAAGTGAAGGGCCAGTGCTACAAGCTTATAGGCGTAATGGCCATACCTTGTTAACTGCATACTTGTATATTGCTCCCATATCAATGCAGCATAAAATGGGAACCAGGAAATGTCGCTGGAAGGGAAAGAATCCTTCGTGATACTTGCCTCATAACTCCAGTTCTATAAAAATATTGGTGCAGCGCCATACACTCAATACGCCTTAACACGTTTAAAGAGCATTGCATTTTCTATCGAAACACCCAGTACGCCTCCAGGCAGGGGAGAAGAGTCCTGTATTTCGGGGAAGGTTAACCCGGTCAATAAATGCCCGCAGAAATCGGATTGTCGGCCAATCGGCGCAAGAAACAGGCACAACGCAATGACGTCCGAAAAAACAAAAACAAACTCCAGATGAACGCAGCAGAAGAAGAAGAGTCCTGTATTTTCTATCGAAACAACCAGTACACCTTCAGACCGGGGAGAAGATTCCTTTATTTTCTATCGAAACACGCAGTACGCCTCCAGACCGGGAGAAGAGTCCTGTATTTTCTATCGAAACACCCAATATTCCCCCAAGCCGGGATAAGAGTCTTGTATTTTCTATCGAAACACCCAGTACGCCTCCAGCCGGGGAGAAGAGTCCTGTATTTTCTATCGAAACACCCAATACGCATCCAGCCAGGGAGAAAGGGTCTTTTACATTGAAGTTTTCAAGTGTAGGTTAACTGTGTTAGAGAGCATGTGTAGACAGCGCTACCGAAGCTCAATAGCTAAGTAGTTTTGTTAATACGAATAATAAAAATAACTTTGCTGATCTGGGTTTGTCATGTGATAGTGCTACCACAGTGTGTAGGCCTGAGAGCAGGAAGTAATAAATGGCCAATTTGTTCCTTCCTTTCGCAGGTGACGACCCCTGACGTCGAACCCGCATGCTCATGTCATTATAAGCTCTGTGTGCTTAACCGACGGCCCACTAAGCAGTTGTTTTTTTTTATAAATACTTATTTGAATAACGAAGACACAAACAATAGATTGCATGATTTATTGCCTGGCATATTTCGCTGCATCTCGTCAGGTACATACTGCAGAATTCACTCAGCATAAAGTAAAATAACTAGATAAAGACTTCAAGCTGAAATATACACATGTTCGCACAGTAATGTCAATTGTCTACCACGGTAATTTAAAACTAACATGTCTGTCTCTTTGCACAAAACTGGCCTATGTAGAATAATCATTATGGCTTCTGAAAACTTAACAATCGACTATTTTGTGTGGTAAACAACACGCGAAAGGCACTCTCTGTCAATCACATGGCCGGTTTCCAACACGTGCGGTGCATTCGACGAAACGGGAAGTTTGTGGTGTGTCACTATTCCTAGCCCCCCATCACCTGTGTGTAGTATCTTTTCCATCCAATTAGGTATCTGTTCAACCACTCTGTTCTGCTGGTGTAGGTGGACTGGCAGCTGCATATGAATTGATAAATGCTATTAGATTTGGCGTAAAGAGGGACATATTCTTTAACTGCTGGTGTGGGAATAGGTGTGGTTTTGTACGTAATAACTGGAGTTGCAGGAAAGAATGATCGGTCGACTACTGTAATGAGCCGGTCCTGCAGACGTTGCATAACGTCATCCCCTGGAAATTTAGCTGGATGAATACCTTGAGTTCAGGCACTATAATTTCGTCTGGTTTTGGTTTGGGCTGTTGGCAGTGGCGCTTTATAGATCCTGTGCAGTACCCATTTAGGTTTACGACATCCTACAGAGTTTCAAATTCCTCTGTCAGTGTGTCCTGGGTGCATATCGTCTAGCACGGTCAAACAGGCTCCGTACTAAGCCCCGTTTGTACTGGACAGATGCGAAGCTCTGAAAATGTAAGTATCGGCCATTCCATGTTTCTTTACGGTACACCGTTCATTATGGCCTGGAACGATGTTACTTGTAGCTTGTCTGTGGTGATAATTAGTATATCATCCATATAACGACAGTAGAAAAACAAAGTTTTTAATGTCTGAGGATCTCTTTTCTCCTAAATGTCCCATGAATATGTCCGCTAGAATAGGACCAAGAGGACTCCTCATCGTCACTCCGTCAATTGGCGGTATGACTTCTTGTTAGAAAATTGAATTGTAATTTGGCGGTACATAGTAATAATAGACTCTCTAGAATATGTTGGTATGCTTAGTTTTAGTTGTTTGTCTTTAATGCCTTCACTTATTATTTTCACTGTCTCATCTAACGGAACGTTGGTGAATAGGGAGGCTTTATCCATGGATGCCATGTATTTATTATTTATGTCCATAGTATCCAATACGTCCACCAGATCGAATGTATCTCTGAGTATTTTTGGATCGAAGGACTGTCGTATTGGCTTTAAAATTTCAGCTAGCCATCTCGCCCTTCGGTGTTGTGCAGAGTTAACAATGGACAGGATAGGTCTTAGCGGGATTTTGGGCTTATGAAGTTTGGGTAAATTTGAGGAGTTCGGGAGCCCCATGGTGAGAATGTTTTTGTAGTGGCCTCACTGATGAGTCCCTCTTTCTCAAGTGACTGGATCTCTGTCCTCATTTTTGCGTCTAGGTCCCCCGACTTGTTTACTTTTAGATCTAACATGAATTTCGATTCATTTAATAATATATCTTCCATTTTACACATGCCTATCAATACCGCACCACTCTCTTTGTCTAGTTTCAGTATTACAAGGTGTTTATTTAAGCCTTTAACGCCTTTAAAGCAGTTAATTGTGAGAAGTATGTACAAGCCGTAGGACACAAGTTCGGTGTCTACACACTGTCTGGTCTGATTGTCATATAGAAGATGATACAGGCGGGAGTCTTTGCCAGCCTTCCCAGAGAGCGAAAACATCGCATCTACCGAGGGTTATCACGCAATGAAAAACAGCTATAGTTTTCTGATGGCTATTGATTGTTTCAAATAGCGTTGTGGAAATCAATAGTATATAAAAAGGTGACACAGATCTATCTATAAACTTGTCACATAAAAAATGGTGTCCATAGGCATGTTTTCGGAATGTCGATACAACGTGTACTATTGTAAAGAAGGTAATGTCTAAAAATATATTTGCGAAATGCACAGTATAACAGCATTTGATGTAAAGTGAACACAATGACGTGATCAACATGTGAACGATATTAAATGTCATTGGCAAGATTTAACAATAGTAATACATGTATAGTGGGGTCACATACCGGTATTTTAAATGGCAAATGCAATTGGCAATTATGAACAGATAGAGCAAGGAATAAGAGAAGCAATGAGAAACAACCTAGGCAGTTGTCAACAGATGAAACAAGGACTAAGACAAGAATGTGTTTTGTTAGTGGATTTCTTATCTATATCTGTAGCGAAGTAATAATGCGTGAGATCAAGAAGGGTTATCGTTGGACATCAATAAAACATGAACGATGTTTTTATCAATGAAAACGATATCACCAAAATATGATGTAACTATAGAATGCTACATTCAAAAACAGGATAATAAATTCGAATAGCTTCGGGCAATCATAATATAAGATACACGATGGGCGGTGTAGATTAAAAACAGAACGAGACATGTACAAGTTGCTTGTCAGATAACGAACAGATCATCATCGACATCTTCTTCCATGTGTGCCGTAAAGCGTCGTGTGAAGGAATAGTTGACGTTCCAGCGCCCGATAGGTGGCACTGGATAGTATGCGTGCGATTGTACAATGTCTTTGATGTCGTCAATCCATTTCCTTCTTAGTCATCCTCTATGAGATGTAGCGCCACTGCTGGTAGTTGATGGCGTTGCTTTCTAATGAGATGGCCGAACCATTTCTTCTTATGCGTGTAAAAAATATGTGTTGCACAAGCTGTTGATCCTCTTGTCTGTCTGATAACATCATTTCCTACTCCGTCTCGGATAGTTAAGTTGGCAGCTCTCCCCAAGCGTCTAATCTCATAGTTATTGATATTTGAGTAATTGTGATTTGGATACTGTCCGAGTTAGACACTGGTAGCATAGGGTTGAAGTGTATATGCTATTTATCATATGTCGTTTTGCGGACACCGGTATATTTGGGTGTTTCAGTATAGTTGATATCAAGCGCAGTTGATTCTGATCGACATCTGGTTTAGATACGTATCTTATGCAATATAGCTCTATAACTGAATTTGAGAAAGAGAGTGCTAAAATGTGTTATATAACCTAGTCTCCTGTATGACAGTCAATTACGGAACAAAAACGAACTTATCATGAAGTGGTTTCATGCATCGGAGATGTGGCTGCTGAAACGTATGTTGCGAATACCTTGGACTGCTAGAATACCATATAACGAGTGCATGCGAAAGGTTATTGAAAGTTGCACGTTTTGAACAAATGTAGGAAGGAAACAAACAGCGTTCCTTGGTTGTGTAATGAGATGAGGGACATTGAAGATCATCTGAACAGCAAGAAAGATCAGCGATAGAAGAAACAGAAACAGAACGAGAAAATCATGCCGGAAAATCTTAAACGGTATCATGGAAGAATATCATCAACATAACTGATCTAGAACACAAAAGAATAAGTTCTGGTGATGTGCATGAACTACTGGTCTCTTTGGCATGCCGCATGATAATGATTGCTGTAGATAATACGCCACAATGTATTTTACGTAGAACCAGAAACTTATACAGATGACCCAAATGAAAACATCATCAAAATACAGCACCATTAGAATATGGTGATTTTAAAAGATAGGTGACAGAGGCACAAAGAAAATATTTTATGACGGTTGGTTGCAAAGTATGTGATCGAAAAGTTTCATACAGTCAACCGTAACGGTTGTCAGGATTTCTGCAAGTTGATGTTAAAAATAAAGTTAGTTACATATCCATTACAGAACGTCGCAGGCAGCCCAAGCATTTTTAGACTGTTTGTGACTTCTGTGCAAAGTTACGTTAAATAGTTTGCCATTACTGTTTCAACGCAGGCACACATTTTTTTTTTTGCATATCCTTTACAGGACATCGCTGTCAACACCAGCATCTTTCAGCTGTATGTTGATTTCTTGGCAAGATTACGCTCAGTAGTTCAGGCACACATACGTTTGTATAAAAGCAGTGCTAGACAGTCTGCTTCCAGGTGGTCCACGACTGTGTTTCAAACACATGATGATAGTCGATGTATATTTGTGTCAGGTGTAGAAGTCACAACGGTTTCAGTGTCCGTCTCCATCTTATGGCAGAAGACAAGTGACAAAGAAAAACAGTGTAAGAAATATCGGGCGAAAGAAAGTACCATGTAATAAGAAACGTATTCAACATGGCTTTCTACAAAATGGAAAACATACTTACCAACAAAAAATTGACAATTTGCAGTGAGAAAAGGAGTGTTGAAGTGCTATATAGAACCCATATTGTTGTATGCGTGTGAAACATGCACAATTAACAGGCAAGCTGAAAAACTCCTAATGGGGATGGAAATGTGGTTTTTGATAAAAATGCAAAGAATACTCCGGATGGACAGAAAATCAAGTGAGGCAGGAAAGCAATGTTAACAAACCTTAGCAATTTTAAAACAAAGAGAAGAAAAGGCTGGCTAAAGAAGTTACTCCAATTTCGCAGCTGTCTTACCTGGCACAGACTTAACTACGACAACATTGTTAATGACAGAACGCGGGCAACTTAATTAAGACACGTCTCTATTTCGGAAAGTGGTTCTCCCCTCCAGCGCAAGGTCGCATCTGCGCTATTATAACCAGGAGATGAAGACAGCTGTAATAAGATAATGTCCCTAGCCGGGGTCACAATTAGGACATCTTAAATAGATAATCAGAACCATGTCTAATCTTAATGATTCCTGTGTGCGTAAGTAACACGGACGTCGGAAATTGATATTTTCTGGAACCACATATCAAAACCAAACCATAAAAACGGATAATTTTTTATAAACATACAGTGTATTTCTACTATTAAAGCTTAATCAATGTTATTTAATGTCTCAGCTGTCTGGTTTTCACAAAGTGACAAGTGCCAGACATGGCGAACAATAGTTGAACAAAACAGACGTTGTCAAGTCACATCGGATTATTCTGTGTAATGGCTAGAATGACGTGTCTTGTACGTCACTCCACAACAAATCTGGCTTTTGTGATTGTCCGTAATCTTATTCATGGGGAATCCTCTCTTCTACTTTTCCTTCTCCTCCTCCTCCTTGTGCTACTCCTTCTCCTCCTCCTCTTCCTCCTTGTCCTTCTCTTTCTCCTCCTCTTTCTCCTCCTCTTCCTTCTCCTCCCTTCTTCTTCTTCTTCTTCTTCTTCTTCTTCTTCTTCTTCTTCTTCTTCTTCTTCTTCTTCTTCTTCTTCTTCTTCTTTCTCCTCCTCCTCCTCCTCCATCTCCTCCTCCTCCTCTCCTCTTCTTCTTCTGCTAGTCCATGCCGTGTGGCCTTGGCGATCACATATGTCCACATCCTTCTGTATCTAGTGCTGCCAATCATATCTGATACGGCTCTTCCTCCATGCAACGATATCACCCTATCCATCATCTTCTCTCTCGCCCTCCCCCTGATTCTCCTCCCATCACCTTTTCTAAAGCGTCTGAGAATGTATACTTTTATCGACAGTTGACCACACAGACATCTAGGCGGTCTTCTACTGTGAGCAACTAGCAATAGATATATACAGATATACAATTTAAGAGGGAGCCGATGTATTGGAGTGGCTGGACGACGCTCGCCCGCCCGCCGGCCCGGTGGTCAAGACTGTGATCAGCATCGGGACATAGACAAATAACAAAAAATGCTTGAACTCCCAGGGCGGTCCAGCCTAAAATCGGGTACCATGAAGTTCTTGAGAAGTAAAGGCGACGGAACGTGATACTGAACAAACATCCACCGAGTGGTCTATAGAAAATATGCGTCTATATATTGGGAATATAGTGTTATACGCATATTAACAGATATATTATATTTCAGCACGTAAGTATAAGAAACACTGAAAAGGTAAGATAGACAGGTATTCGAACCTGCAGTCTAGAAAGGACGACAAGGCTCTATCACATGTGTTGTGATAAACACCGCCACTACTAACATCATTATCATCATCAACAAGACAACCACAACTACGTCATCGTCATCGTCATCATTATCATCTCATCGTCACCATCATGATTATCATCATCGTTATCACCATCATTATCATTTTTATCACCATGATCATCATCTTCATCATGATCAATATCGTCATCACCATCATCATCATTATCATCATTGCCATCATCATCAGTATCGTCATCACCATCATCATCCTATTCATCATTATCATCATCGTCATCATCATCAATATCGTTATCATCATCAATATCGTTATCATCATCATCATCATCATCATCATCATCATCATCATCATCATCATCATCATCACCAACAACAAGAAAAACCACAACCACCAATAACACCACCATCAGGACCACAAAAAAAAAAAAAACAACAACAATCCTTTCACACGAACATACTCACAAAGAATAATGACACTCACTAAAGATCCAGGAACAGACAGAGATGGAACTCTCTCAAATTGCACCACCAGCAAGCAGTGCCCGGGCAGACAGCATCAGGAAGGACAGTCAATGTCGATGACAGTTGGGTTCAGAAAGGGGGACAGTATGATTGAATGCGGCTTTACGGGAAATTAAGTTCAGCGTCTGTGGGACCAGGAAAAACAGAACAAATAACAATCCAAATTAAACTGACAGTCTTTGCCCCCGGATGCCGGCTCACGACCGGCGAGATGTATTAATTTTACTCAGTCGAATTCCGCTATTATTATCGAATTCCGCTACTATTATTGAATTCCGTTACTATTACTTAGTCGACTTCGGTTTGTTATTAATCCATCGTTTCTTTTCATTTATCATAACAGAGGAAGATTACTTTCACACACACACACACACACACACACGAACGCACGCACGCATATCACGCACACACACACACACACACACACACACACACACACACACACACACACACACATATATGTATATATATATGCTCTTGTTGATGTCTTAACAAGTTTACGTTCGGTAGTTTGCCATTGTTGTCTGAACGGCCGGCACCCATATAATTTCGTAAAACACCAGCGCAAAGCTGTCTGCTGCCAAATCGCGAGCAGCTGTGTTTCGAACGCGGGTATGCGGGATCACGAACAGCGTCTGTAACACCCTTCGCTACAGAGTCCGGCAGTGGTAGCATAGAGATGGTAACAGATTGTGTTATAGAGTGCATTTTAGTATCAACCGCTTTCCTCGGCTTTCCTTGCCTAGCTCAGAAACACATTTTCTTGATTATTATTTTAAGTAAATTGAATTCCCTTTATTGTTAATCCATATAATTCCTTTTATTATAATGAGCGGAAATGTAAAATTCAGTATATATAGAAATGCCGGCTTCATAGCTTAGAGGTTATGACTTTTCTCCGTAATCTCGTATACTCTCGTCGGTGACGTGATGACGGTGAGAATCAGCTGAGGTTCGAATCGCATCGGTAACTTACGGGGTATGTGAGCCGGCCGCTTAGAAAGCAATGGCAAACTACTGAGCGTAATCTTGCCAAGAAATCAACATACAGCTGAAAGATGCTGGTGCTGACAGCGATATCCTGTAACGGATATGCAAAAATAAAAAAAATAAAAAAAAAATAAAAATATATATATATATATATATATATTATATATATATATATATATATATATATATATATATATATATTTTTATTTTTTTTTTATTTTTTTATTTTTGCATATCCTTTTACAGGACTATCGCTGTCAACACCAGCATCTTTCAGCTGTATGTTGATTTCTTGGCAAGATTACGCTCAGTAGTTTGCCATTGCTTTCTAAGCGGCCGGCTCACATACCCCGTAAGTTACCGATGCGATTCGAACCCTCGCTGATTCTCACCCGTCATCACGTCACCGACGAGAGTATACGAGATTACGGAGAAAAGTCATAACCTCTAAGCTATGAAGCCGGCATTTCTATATATACTGAATTTTACATTTCCGCTCATTATAATAAAAGGAATTATATGGATTAACAATAAAGGGAATTCAATTTACTTAAAATAATAATCAAGAAAATGTGTTTCTGAGCTAGGCAAGGAAAGCCGAGGAAAGCGGTTGATACTAAAATGCACTCTATAACACAATCTGTTACCATCTCTATGCTACCACTGCCGGACTCTGTAGCGAAGGGTGTTACAGACGCTGTTCGTGATCCCGCATACCCGCGTTCGAAACACAGCTGCTCGCGATTTGGCAGCAGACAGCTTTGCGCTGGTGTTTTACGAAATTATATGGGTGCCGGCCGTTCAGACAACAATGGCAAACTACCGAACGTAAACTTGTTAAGACATCAACAAGAGCATATATATATACATATATGTGTGTGTGTGTGTGTGTGTGTGTGTGTGTGTGTGTGTGTGTGTGTGTGCGTGATATGCGTGCGTGCGTTCGTGTGTGTGTGTGTGTGTGTGTGTGAAAGTAATCTTCCTCTGTTATGATAAATGAAAAGAAACGATGGATTAATAACAAACCGAAGTCGACTAAGTAATAGTAACGGAATTCAATAATAGTAGCGGAATTCGATAATAATAGCGGAATTCGACTGAGTAAAATTAATACATCTCGCCGGTCGTGAGCCGGCATCCGGGGGCAAAGACTGTCAGTTTAATTTGGATTGTTATTTGTTCTGTTTTCCTGGTCCACAGACGCTGAACTTAATTTCCCGTAAAGCCGCATTCAATCATACTGTCCCCTTTCTGAACCCAACTGTCATCGACATTGACTGTCCTTCTGATGCTGTCTGCCCGGGCACTGCTTGCTGGTGGTGCAATTTGAGAGAGTTCCATCTCTGTCTGTTCCTGGATCTTAGTGAGTGTCATATTCTTTGTGAGTATGTTCGTGTGAAAGGATGTTGTTGTTTTTTTTTTTTTTGTGGTCCTGATGGTGGTGTTATTGGTGGTTGGGTTTTTCTTGTTGTTGGTGATGATGATGATGATGAGATGATGATGATGATGATGATGATGATGATGATGATAACGATATTGATGATGATAACGATATTGATGATGATGACGATGATGATAATGATGAATAGGATGATGATGGTGATGACGATACTGATGATGATGGCAATGATGATAATGATGATGATGGTGATGACGATATTGATCATGATGAAGATGATGATCATGGTGATAAAAATGATAATGATGGTGATAACGATGATGATAATCATGATGGTGACGATGAGATGATAATGATGACGATGACGATGACGTAGTTGTGGTTGTCTTGTTGATGATGATAATGATGTTAGTAGTGGCGGTGTTTATCACAACACATGTGATAGAGCCTTGTCGTCCTTTCTAGACTGCAGGTTCGAATACCTGTCTATCTTACCTTTTCAGTGTTTCTTATACTTACGTGCTGAAATATAATATATCTGTTAATATGCGTATAACACTATATTGCCAATATATAGACGCATATTTTCTATAGACCACTCGGTGGATGTTTGTCAGTATCACGTTCCGTCGCCTTTACTCTCAAGAACTTCATGGTACCCGATTTTAGGCTGGACCGCCCTGGGAGTTCAAGCATTTTTTGTTATTTGTCTATGTCCCGATGCTGATCACAGTCTTGACCACCGGGCCGGCGGGCGGGCGAGCGTCGTCCAGCCACTCCAATACATCGGCTCCCTCTTAAATTGTATATCTGTATATATCTATTGCTAGTTGCTCACAGTAGAAGACCGCCTAGATGTCTGTGTGGTCAACTGTCGATAAAAGTATACATTCTCAGACGCTTTAGAAAAGGTGATGGGAGGAGAATCAGGGGGAGGGCGAGAGAGAAGATGATGGATAGGGTGATATCGTTGCATGGAGGAAGAGCCGTATCAGATATGATTGGCAGCACTAGATACAGAAGGATGTGGACATATGTGATCGCCAAGGCCACACGGCATGGACTAGCAGAAGAAGAAGAGGAGAGGAGGAGGAGGAGATGGAGGAGGAGGAGGAGGAGAAAGAAGAAGAAGAAGAAGAAGAAGAAGAAAAGAAGAAGAAGAAGAAGAAGAAGAAGAAGAAGAAGAAGAAGAAGAAGAAGAAGAAGAAGGGAGGAGAAGGAAGAGGAGGAGAAAGAGGAGGAGAAAGAGAAGGACAAGGAGGAAGAGGAGGAGGAGAAGGAGTAGCACAAGGAGGAGGAGGAGAAGGAAAAGTAGAAGGAGAGGATTCCCCATGAATAAGATTACGGACAATCACAAAAGCCAGATTTGTTGTGGAGTGACGTACAAGACACGTCATTCTAGCCATTACACAGAATAATCCGATGTGACTTGACAACGTCTGTTTTGTTCAACTATTGTTCGCCATGTCTGGCACTTGTCACTTTGTGAAAACCAGACAGCTGAGACATTAAATAACATTGATTAAGCTTTAATAGTAGAAATACACTGTATGTTTATAAAAAATTATCCGTTTTTATGGTTTGGTTTTGATATGTGGTTCCAGAAAATATCAATTTCCGACGTCCGTGTTACTTACGCACACAGGAATCATTAAGATTAGACATGGTTTCGATTATCTATTTAAGATGTCCTAATTGTGACCCCGGCTAGGGACATTATCTTATTACAGCTGTCTTCATCTCCTGGTTATAATAGCGCAGATGCGACCTTGCGCTGGAGGGGAGAACCACTTTCCGAAATAGAGGACGTGTCTTAATTAAGTTGCCCGCGTTCTGTCATTAACAATGTTGTCGTAGTTAAGTCTGTGCCAGGTAAGACAGCTGCGAAATTGGAGTAACTTCTTTAGCCGGCCTTTTCTTCTCTTTGTTTTTAAAATTGCTAAGGTTTGTTAACATTGCTTTCCTGCCTCACTTGATTTTCTGTCCATCCGGAGTATTCTTTGCATTTTATCAAAAACCACATTTCCATCCCATTAGGAGTTTTTCAGCTTGCCTGTTAATTGTGCATGTTTCACACGCATACAACAATATGGGTTCTATATAGCACTTCAACACTCCTTTTCTCACTGCAAATTGTCAATTTTTTGTTGGTAAGTATGTTTTCCATTTTGTAGAAAGCCATGTTGAATACGTTTCTTATTACATGGTACTTTCTTTCGCCCGATATTTCTTACACTGTTTTCTTTGTCACTTGTCTTCTGCCATAAGATGGAGACGGACACTGAAAACCGTTTGTGACTTCTACACCTGACACAAATATACATCGACTATCATCATGTGTTTGAAACACAGTCGTGGACCACCTGGAAGCAGACTGTCTAGCACTGCTTTTATACAAACGTATGTGTGCCTGAACTACTGAGCGTAATCTTGCCAAGAAATCAACATACAGCTGAAAGATGCTGGTGTTGACAGCGATGTCCTGTAAAGGATATGCAAAAAAAAAAATGTGTGCCTGCGTTGAAACAGTAATGGCAAACTATTTAACGTAACTTTGCACAGAAGTCACAAACAGTCTAAAAATGCTTGGGCTGCCTGCGACGTTCTGTAATGGATATGTAACTAACTTTATTTTTAACATCAACTTGCAGAAATCCTGACAACCGTACGGTTGACTGTATGAAACTTTTCGATCACATACTTTGCAACCAACCGTCATAAAATATTTTCTTTGTGCCTCTGTCACCTATCTTTTAAAATCACCATATTCTAATGGTGCTGTATTTGATGATGTTTTCATTTGGGTCATCTGTATAAGTTTCTGGTTCTACGTAAAATACATTGTGGCGTATTATCTACAGCAATCATTATCATGCGGCATGCCAAAGAGACCAGTAGTTCATGCACATCACCAGAACTTATTCTTTTGTGTTCTAGATCAGTTATGTTGATGATATTCTTCCATGATACCGTTTAAGATTTCCGGCATGATTTTCTCGTTCTGTTTCTGTTTCTTCTATCGCTGATCTTTCTTGCTGTTCAGATGATCTTCAATGTCCCTCATCTCATTACACAACCAAGGAACGCTGTTTGTTTCCTTCCTACATTTGTTCAAAACGTGCAACTTTCAATAACCTTTCGCATGCACTCGTTATATGGTATTCTAGCAGTCCAAGGTATTCGCAACATACGTTTCAGCAGCCACATCTCCGATGCATGAAACCACTTCATGATAAGTTCGTTTTTGTTCCGTAATTCACTGTCATACAGGAGACTAGGTTATATAACACATTTTAGCACTCTCTTTCTCAAATTCAGTTATAGAGCTATATTGCATAAGATACGTATCTAAACCAGATGTCGATCAGAAATCAACTGCGCTTGATATCAACTATACTGAAACACCCAAATATACCGGTGTCCGCAAAACGACATATGATAAATAGCATATACACTTCAACCCTATGCTACCAGTGTCTAACTCGGACAGTATCCAAATCACAATTACTCAAATATCAATAACTATGAGATTAGACGCTTGGGGAGAGCTGCCAACTTAACTATCCGAGACGGAGTAGGAAATGATGTTATCAGACAGACAAGAGGATCAACAGCTTGTGCAACACATATTTTTTACACGCATAAGAAGAAATGGTTCGGCCATCTCATTAGAAAGCAACGCCATCAACTACCAGCAGTGGCGCTACATCTCATAGAGGATGACTAAGAAGGAAATGGATTGACGACATCAAAGACATTGTACAATCGCACGCATACTATCCAGTGCCACCTATCGGGCGCTTGGAACGTCAAACTATTCCTTCACACGACGCTTTACGGCACACATGGAAGAAGATGTCGATGATGATCTGTTCGTTATCTGACAAGCAACTTGTACATGTCTCGTTCTGTTTTTAATCTACACCGCCCATCGTGTATCTTATATTATGATTGCCCGAAGCTATTCGAATTTATTATCCTGTTTTTGAATGTAGCATTCTATAGTTACATCATATTTTGGGTGATATCGTTTTCATTGATAAAAACATCGTTCATGTTTTATTGATGTCCAACGATAACCCTTCTTGATCTCACGCATTATACTTCGCTACAGATATAGATAAGAAATCCACTAACAAAACACATTCTTGTCTTAGTCCTTGTTTCATCTGTTGACAACTGCCTAGGTTGGTTTCTCATTGCTTCTCTTATTCCTTGCTCTATCTGTTCATAATTGCCAATTGCATTTGCCATTTAAAATACCGGTATGTGACCCCACTATACATGTATTACTATTGTTAAATCTTGCCAATGACATTTAATATCGTTCAACATGTTGATCAACGTCATTGTGTTCACTTTACATCAAATGCTGTTATACTGTGCATTTCGCAAATATATTTTTAGACATTACCTTCTTTACAATAGTACACGTTGTATCGACATTCCGAAAACATGCCTATGGACACCATTTTTTATGTGACAAGTTTATAGATAGATCTGTGTCACCTTTTATATACTATTGATTTCCACAACGCTATTTGAAACAATCAATAGCCATCAGAAAACTATAGCTGTTTTTCATTGCGTGATAACCCTCGGTAGATGCGATGTTTTCGCTCTCTGGGAAGGCTGGCAAAGACTCCCGCCTGTATCATCTTCTATATGACAATCAGACCAGACAGTGTGTAGACACCGAACTTGTGTCCTACGGCTTGTACATACTTCTCACAATTAAACTGCTTTAAAGGCGTTAAAGGCTTAAATAAACACCTTGTAATACTGAAACTAGACAAAGAGAGTGGTGCGGTATTGATAGGCATGTGTAAAATGGAAGATATATTATTAATGAATCGAAATTCATGTTAGATCTAAAAGTAAACAAGTCGGGGGACCTAGACGCAAAAATGAGGACAGAGATCCAGTCACTTGAGAAGAGGGACTCATCAGTGAGGCCACTACAAAAACATTCTCACCATGGGGCTCCCGAACTCCTCAAATTTACCCAAACTTCATAAGCCCAAAATCCCGCTAAGACCTATCCTGTCCATTGTTAACTCTGCACAACACCGAAGGGCGAGATGGCTAGCTGAAATTTTAAAGCCAATACGACAGCCTTCGATCCAAAAAATACTCAGAGATACATTCGATCTGGTGGACGTATTGGATACTATGGACATAAATAATAAATACATGGCATCCATGGATAAAGCCTCCTATTCACCAACGTTCCGTTAGATGAGACAGTGAAAATAATAAGTGAAGGCATTAAGACAAACAACTAAAACTAAGCATACCAACATATTCTAGAGAGTCTATTATTACTATGTACCGCCCAAATTACAATTCAATTTCTAACAAGAAGTCATACCGCCAATTGACGGAGTGACGATGAGGAGTCCTCTTGGTCCTATTCTAGCGGACATATTCATGGGACATTTAGGAGAAAAGAGATCCTCAGACATTAAAAACTTTGTTTTTCTACTGTCGTTATATGGATGATATACTAATTATCACCACAGACAAGCTACAAGTAACATCGTTCCAGGCCATAATGAACGGTGTACCGTAAAGAAACATGGAATGGCCGATACTTACATTTTCAGAGCTTCGCATCTGTCCAGTACAAACGGGGCTTAGTACGGAGCCTGTTTGACCGTGCTAGGACGATATGCACCCAGGACACACTGACAGAGGAATTTGAAACTCTGTAGGATGTCGTAAACCTAAATGGGTACTGCACAGGATCTATAAAGCGCCACTGCCAACAGCCCAAACCAAAACCAGACGAAATTATAGTGCCTGAACTCAAGGTATTCATCCAGCTAAATTTCCAGGGGATGACGTTATGCAACGTCTGCAGGACCGGCTCATTACAGTAGTCGACCGATCATTCTTTCCTGCAACTCCAGTTATTACGTACAAAACCACACCTATTCCCACACCAGCAGTTAAAGAATATGTCCCTCTTTACGCCAAATCTAATAGCATTTATCAATTCATATGCAGCTGCCAGTCCACCTACACCAGCAGAACAGAGTGGTTGAACAGATACCTAATTGGATGGAAAAGATACTACACACAGGTGATGGGGGGCTAGGAATAGTGACACACCACAAACTTCCCGTTTCGTCGAATGCACCGCACGTGTTGGAAACCGGCCATGTGATTGACAGAGAGTGCCTTTCGCGTGTTGTTTACCACACAAAATAGTCGATTGTTAAAGTTTTCAGAAGCCATAATGATTATTCTACATAGGCCAGTTTTGTGCAAAGAGACAGACATGTTAGTTTTAAATTACCGTGGTAGACAATTGACATTACTGTGCGAACATGTGTATATTTCAGCTTGAAGTCTTTATCTAGTATTTTACTTTATGCTGAGTGAATTCTGCAGTATGTACCTGACGAGATGCAGCGAAATATGCCAGGCAATAAATCATGCAATCTATTGTTTGTGTCTTCGTTATTCAAATAAGTATTTATAAAAAAAAACAACTGCTTAGTGGGCCGTCGGTAAGCACACAGAGCTTATAATGACATGAGCATGCGGGTTCGACGTCAGGGGTCGTCACCTGCGAAAGGAAGGAACAATTGGCCATTTATTACTTCCTTGCTCTCAGGCCTACACACTGTGGTAGCACTATCACATGACAAACCCCAGATCAGCAAAGTTATTTTTTATTATTCGTATTAACAAAACTACTTAGCTATTGAGCTTCGGTAGCGCTGTCTACACATGCTCTCTAACACAGTTAACCTACACTTGAAAACTTCAATGTAAAAGACCCTTTCTCCCTGGCTGGATGCGTATTGGGTGTTTCGATAGAAAATACAGGACTCTTCTCCCCGGCTGGAGGCGTACTGGGTGTTTCGATAGAAAATACAAGACTCTTATCCCGGCTTGGGGGAATATTGGGTGTTTCGATAGAAAATACAGGACTCTTCTCCCGGTCTGGAGGCGTACTGCGTGTTTCGATAGAAAATAAAGGAATCTTCTCCCCGGTCTGAAGGTGTACTGGTTGTTTCGATAGAAAATACAGGACTCTTCTTCTGCTGCTGCGTTCATCTGGAGTTTTTTTTTTTTTTTTCGGACGTCATTGCGTTGTGCCTGTTTCTTGCGCCGATTGGCCGACAATCCGATTTCTGCGGGCATTTATTGACCGGGTTAACCTTCCCCGAAATACAGGACTCTTCTCCCCTGCCTGGAGGCGTACTGGGTGTTTCGATAGAAAATGCAATGCTCTTTTAAACGTGTTAAGGCGTATTGAGTGTATGGCGCTGCACCAATATTTTTATAGAACTGGAGTTATGAGGCAAGTATCACGAAGGATTCTTTCCCTTCCAGCGACATTTCCTGGTTCCCATTTTATGCTGCATTGATATGGGAGCAATATACAAGTATGCAGTTAACAAGGTATGGCCATTACGCCTATAAGCTTGTAGCACTGGCCCTTCACTTCTTCTTTACATGTTATGACCACTTTCCAGTTAAGTGAAAAGTACTTAATGGATAACAATAATGTTTCCTATACCTTTCTTTTGTTTCAACATACACTAACTCTTCCCTCCCTCAACTCTCTCTCTCTTTTTCTCTCTTTCTCTCTCTCTCTCTCTCTCTCTCTCTCTCTCTCTCTCTCTCTCTCTCTCTCTCTCTCTCTCTCTCTCTCTATGTCTGTATGTGATAGACAAAGAGACAGAGAGAGGGGAGTTAGGATTCACTTGTTGCGAATAGCCTGTCATCATTCAAGCTTCAGTTATATATAGCAATGTATTAACATACAACACCAATGTACAACACTATTGAATCAGACAGACAGACAGACAGACAGACAGACAGACAGACAGACAGACAGACAGACAGACGACGGACGGACGGGACGGACGGACGGACGAACAGACAGACAGACAGACAGACAGACAGACAGACAGACAAACGGACAGAGGGACGGACGGGCGGGCGGACGGACGGACAGACAGACAGACGGACGGACGGACGGACGGACAGACGGAGGGACGGACAGACAGACAGTATTCTCCCTTAGACTAACCACGAAGATCAGTAGTATATCAGAAATATCATAAATCATCATCATTTAATGCACTGCCACAAGGCTCTGGTGTCTCTTTACAGGTTTCGATTCTTTGTGATCTAGATCCCTCTACTGAAACAGTGTTATCACCAGATCACGCGTGTGTAAAGACGTTGTTTTCACTTAACGTTCTCTTAACGCTCTTAACATACATACAGTCGCAACCTGTTTGACCTCAGTACAAACTACATCCCCCCTAAAAATAATAATGGTAAATTATCTCACACGACAACTAGTTAATAAACATTCCCATATGGATGGCACGTTACATCTTCCTTAGTATTTATCATGTCCATGGTAAACATTAGGCCGGCTTCCTGGCCCAGAGGTTAGCGACTTTTCTCCGTAATCTCGTATACTCTCGTAGGTAACGTGACGACGGTGAGAATCAGCAGTGGTTCGAATCGCGTCGGTAACTTACGGGGTATGTGAGCCGGCCGCTCAGAAAGCAATGGTAAACTACTGAGCGTAATCTTGCCAAGAAATCAACAATCAGCTGAAAGATGCTGAAGTTGACAGCAATGTCCTGTAAAGGATATGCAAACAATTTAATTTAATGTAATGGTAAACATTGCCTCAGTGAGCCATGTATTATTGATTATTTTTAATGCTTATTAATTCTTATTGTTCTTTTGTTGTCTAAGATTAGCTTCATGTGTGATGTTGAATGAAATAATGTATTAGAGGAATTAGAGAAGAAGGGCAGAATGTCAGACGGGCCTTCGTGCCCAATTCTTAACAATTTGAAAATAAAGATTGTTCGTTCGTTCGTTCGTTCGTTCGTTCGTTCGTTCGTTCTTTCGTTCGTGTGTAAACTAACGACATTTCATCTTGTAGTCTCTAAATAGGCCATTTGCTTTTTCCTTCAGAACCAGACAAAGACAATGTAAACTTGCAATGCAAAGAGTTAATATAATGTAGCCAATGCTAGTCTTACTTCGGTATTTTATTGATCTCGTCTCACGTGAACAATTGAAAGCGTGAGCGGAAGATGAATCAATTGACTCTTGACCGGGGTAAGACAGCTTGTTAAACCTTGTCTGTCAACCAGGCTAGAAGTTACCAATCAACCAGGCTTGAAGTTGCCAGTCAGTCAAGTTATTGGTTACCAATCAGTCAGGCTTGTAACTAGCAGTCAATCAAGCTAGAAGTTACCAATCATGTAAACTAGACGCTAGACTGGAAGTTACCAGTCAACTAGGCTAGAATTACCAGTCAACTAGCCTTGAAGTTACCAGTCAACCAGACTATTATTTACCATTTACCTAGGCTTGTAGTCACCAGTCAATCAAGCTAGAGGTTACCAGTCAACTAGGCTAGAAGCAACCCGTGAATCAAGCTAAAAGTTACCAGTCAACTAGGCTAGAAGTTATCAGTCAACCAGGCTATAGTTTACCAGTAAATCAAACTAGTATTTACCAGTCAACTAGGTTAGAACTTACCAGTTAATCTAGCTAGAATTTACCAGTCAACTATGCTAGGAGTTACCATTCAATCAAGCTAGAATTTAGCAGTCAACTTGGCTAAAAGTTACCAGTAAATCAAGCTAGAAGTTACCACTCAACTAGGTTAACAGTTACCAATGAATCAAGCTAGAAGTTACAACTCAGCTAGGTTAGAAGTTACCAGTCAACCTTCCTAGAAGTTACCAGTCAACCAGGCTTGTAGTTACCATTCAACCCGGCTAGAAGTAAAAGTTTACCTTGTCTGAAATCGACATTTTAGCTATCTCGAATAAGAAAGAAATACCAAAATCTACGTTCAATCAAATGTGGGAATTCTTAAACAGGTGAATCTACACAACCATATCGGAGCAGTCATAACATCTGAAGCCGTGTAGAGATTAAAACAAGAATCCTAATCGCGAAACTAGACATTTGCAAAGAAAATG
>JACEFZ010006441.1:10000-18238 GCA_014155875.1 Cepaea nemoralis | reverse complement strand
GGGCTGTGTGTCAGTATCATGTATAGACCAATCAGCACTCGTGGCTGATGTGTTCAGTATCGGGCTGGCCGCCATTAATTCCCACGACATTTCCTAGTACCCAGTTAGCCCAGGTCAAGTTTAAAAACCCACCTTAAACCTATGGTTTTCGAACCCGAGACCGCCACGTGTCACTGTGGCTCTTACAAGTCACTGACATCAACAAACATCATGCAACTGAATAAGAAATTCAAAATAAGCCACATGTACTAGAAATGGTGTACTAGAAATGGTGTACTAGAAATGGTGTACTAGAAATGGTGTACTTGAAATGGGCAACTACAGTTGAAACTACAGACAGGCCTCGGGTTGAACAATGTATATAAATTAATTCTGTTACAGCATTTTCATCCAAAGGACCAAAGTCGAGGGGGGAGGGGGAGGGTCTTCACTGCACTGGGTGTTACCCCATCTGGCTTAATCTCTCTCCACAGAACAGCAAGCCGCTTGCTGATTGAGGGCATCACACAAAGCACGAATTCTGTAGCTCCAGCGATGACCCCCCCCCCCCCCCCAATAGTCTCCGGAACAAGTTGCACTCGTAGGCTGAACGACGCTGTCTGGGAAAGGAACCCATTTGGCTCGATCTCTCTCCGCAGAGCAGCAAACCACTCGCCGAGAGCACCAGTCTTTATGCTTCCGGGGGGGGGGGGGTTGGTCTGGTCCCAGAATTGCCACAGCAGTGTTGTAGATTGTGTCTTTTAGGGTTATCCACTCTGTTTCCACGTCTTGTTAAACTGCGGCACTGGACTTGAGGCGGTCCTCCAGCATATTTACAAACAACAGCTGTACTTTCTTACTATTTATTTGGGTAACATTTTGGTTTTTTGCATTTTCCACTTGAGGACGCCATGGTGATTTGATGTGTGTTTATTTTTTAAATCAATCAGACAATGGTCTGTCCATCATTCGGCACAACACATCGATTTTGTCATTTCTCCTGACGATGACGTAGGCAATGAGGTGCGAGTGTTTTGAGCGAGGGTGCATCCACGGTGTTCTGTCTCTCAACGGACAGTTGTGTTTGTAATCAGGAGATCGTGTTCAGCACAGGTCTGAAGAAGGAGGAGTCCATTGCTGAACAATTCCCGACTCCGTGCTTTCCAATAATGCCACTCCAAGAGGTGGTGTCCATGCCTACTCTGGCAGTGAAGTCCCCAAGGAGTATAAGTTTGCCTCATTTGGGAACATATGTTAAGACATCGTGCAGGTCCTCACAGAACTTGTTCTTGACGTCATCTTCATTGGTCAAGGTTGGTTCGTAGACGATCACTCACGATGGTTGCAAGCTTCCTTCCGCTTAGCAGGGGTAACTTAACGGTCATAAGCCTGTCGTTTATAACCTTAAGACATCCAGCTAGTTTGCCAGCAGGGCCGACATAATGGCAAACCCTCACCGGACTGGCGTCTTTCTTAACTTTTTCTTCCACTCCAGTAGAATGTGCAGCCGGCACCTATTTCACAGATTTGGCCTTCGCCTGCAGGCAGTGTCTCCCTCAAGGCTGTCATGTCGATGTTGTACCCACCTAAGTCTCTCCCAATCAGTGATGTTCGTGTCTCTGGGCCCGATGCGCCGTCTCTATCATTTAAGATGCGTACATTCCAAGTCCCGATTGTTACGGGAATATGGTTAGGTTTCTTTTGCTTTACCTGTTTTACGGTGGTTTTATTTCGACCGCGGTTATAGGGTACCCACCAACAGCGGCTATCTGGTTAGGTAATGATGGAGCAGACAATGTTTAGGGCACCTTTTCTAGCCCCTTCCTGGTGGTATGAAGGTGAGCAGTGCTTTTCTATAGAGGCTTCTCAGTCGCTCAGGGAACTGCCGAATCCCACTGCTACTCCGGTCAGTAGAAGACGACCATATGGCCAGAGCCGCCTGTCTGCAGGTCTGCGACACAGACTGCCAGCGTACTCACGCCTGCCGCTTCGCCGCTCGCCCATCGCCACTGTGGCTTGAAGGTGATAAATGAAGTTGGAAGAATAATGACTTACGCGATGAATCGGATTAAAGTGAAGGACGAGTTGCGCAATTCGTTGACCTAACTCTCTCGTCTGAGTCCATCTGAGTCCAGTGGCAAGACGATTCAAGACGACTGGAGATGAATACAGGTGCAGTGGATGACCAGAGCGCTCGTATGTGCCTTGCTGTGCTCATTACGTTCCACAACGCTTTGCAGGTAAACGCCGTCTTGCCAGTTGAATCAGTCTGTCGAATCCTGTCTTCACATGCTGGGTATGACACATTAGTTCACCGATTGGTTTGACGCCGGATCGGTTAAATTCGCCTGGTTTTGCCGGCCTGTCACAGCCCTTGTCCCAGGGTAGCCGCTGTCGCATGCTGACAGCTACATGGAGCCACAGGCGTGGTCTGTATGTCAGGCTTGGAGCAATGAGGAATGGGCCCTGCAATGATTAATGTATGATATTCATAGGTACCGCTAAACATGTCTAAATAAAACTAAGAGTGAATGAGAATACATGGAGTATGAAAGAATTGCTATTGAAAGTGTGTAGTTTGCATGGGTACAAATGATTACTAAACCACCATCATCAACAAGTAATGTGCAGGTAATTACACCACGCATTGAATGATATATTATAATGTGTATATAAATGTATATGTTGTATTCGCAAATGTCACACACACACATACATACAAACACACACACACACACACACACACACACACACACACACACACACACACACACACACACACACAACACACACACAACGGACTTTGTAAATACACATGTATGCCATGAAAGATTTAAGAATAAGAAGAAACAATGTGCCGGGCCTCCTGGCTTCCTTATGCAAGGTATGCGTGTTTACATGCACCATGCCATAAATGTTATATTTTAATATGTGTGTATGAATGCATTTCTTTTATTCGCACATGTGTCACTTAACACTAACAAACGGCAACGCTATATGATATACACAAACAAAAGACATACTCATTACATCATGTAAATACACACAGCTTTGTATGAAAGACATGTTTTGAAAATATCATGGAGGTGGGTCCTCGTGGGGGAGGGAAGGGATGCCGACATTGGAGAATTGGGTAAAATTACCGAATAAAAGATGGTGCTCCCGGGTTGAGGCCCTTCCATTGTGCTTCGGTTGGGTTGACGCCTGCGATCACCCCAAATGTGAGTGTCTCGAGTGCGCAGGTTTCTCGCTATTCCCTTAAAAAAGAAAAATGAGATTTCTGTTGAGATTTTCAGAATATTTACTATTTTTATATATGTTTAGATTTATCCAAATGTGTGCTTCGATAATGTCGCACTATAATAATCGTGTTTATTCTGCTTTTGACAAATGTATCACCTTCATGTGCAATGTTAATACACTTAGGCAGTCTTGGTTCGCCATCTCACGCCGTCGCCAGTCTATGGCCGAGTCTGTGTTTTTGTCTCGATTATGTTAAGCCATCCTGGCATATATCTCTTCGTTTCCTCATCCTCTTTTCCCGTCAGGTTTCCTAGTGGTTACTAATTTCTAAAGTTTATTTCTCATCTTACCATGATTTTTAAATAAAATCGATCAGTGTTGCCATTTCCCTTTGATGAAAAACCACCAAAATCGACCCCAAAAAAGCACCAGAAAGCATCAACATTTTTTGGAAAGCACCAAATAAAAAAGCACCAACTGTTTTTATTACAAATAAAACAAGGTAGCACATTATAATTTATTATTATCACTTCATATAGCAGTGAAGTTTATTCCAGATCCGCCAAATCCCAATCAGAGCTACTCTCGAGCCAAAAAAGCACTAAATTGCAATAATATATTTTGGGGAAAGCACTAAAACAAGCACTGGCGGTGTTCATTCAAAATACTATAAAGTAGCACATTATAATTTATTATTATCACTGAATATTAGAATGAAGTTTATTCCAGATCTGCCAAATCCCAGTCAGGCAACTCCTCTTCAGTTTCTGTAGCTAATTCCTGCTGTGTTTACTCCTGCGATGATAAGGATGATGATTGAAAGAAACGTGTATATGCCTTCTGTGATCCAATTTTTCGTAGAATATCCTTAGGTAGTTTTTAATCATAACAGCATTTACCATATTTTTTCTTTCCATATCGAATAGTCAAACTCTTGATGCTCATTCTGTTCCGCAATTTTGATGTTATAACTCATCTGACTGAAAATACGCTCCACGTCCGCATTAGAATGAGGTAAAATGAGCACAGTTAAAGCTAAATTTGTATGATCTTGGAAAGGATTTTCACCGGTGGCATCCTTGTATGAGGCTATTTCTGCCCACAGTCCAAGTATGTCAGAGGTCTATGTCCACTGCATATGATGAAGTTTTCTCCAATGGAAATCGATGCGGGTGATAGTAGCTGCATCTTCTACAAACATTTTAGCAAGATCCAATATACAGGGCGTCATTGGCTGTAGACATTCACTTCCACTAGGACATGACATGGACTGCAACACTCGAACGTTATCGGGCAAACGTAAAAGCAGCTGTGTCAACAGCTCTATTAACAACTGGATGCACCTTCCACGAATTTCTTTCTCATCAGGAACCTGGTAGCCTGCTATTTGTTTGATGTGTGTTTTGTGTGTGTGTGTGTGTGTGTGTGTGTGTGTGTGTGTGCGTGCGTGCGTGCGTGCGTGTGTGTGTGTGTGTGTGTGTGTGTGTGTGTGTGTGTGTGTGTGTGTGTGTGTGTGTGTGTGTTGGATCCTGTACATCAGCTTCGAATTTCGTATTCACACTTTGAACTTCTCCGAGAATATGCTTGAGAATTATGAGATACACATAGTTTTTCATGTCGCTTTACATAGAATGTAGAAGATCTGCTGTATAACAGCGCTCGTTGGGTCTTGCTATATCAACATGAGTTTTTAGCTCGACCAACTGCTGCATTATTCTGACAATGGCAGATTGATTGGACATCCATCGTGACTGGCTTAATTGAAAAACCTCAGCGGATGATCTCCATCATTTATTGAAGCAAAAAGCTCCCTGTACTTTGCCTGACGAAGACTTGAGTAAGGAAACCAGTTATATGTTTCTCTAATCATGAACTCTATGTTCCTGGGCAGACAAGCAGCTGCAGCCTGTGACACTGCCAGCTGAAGGGAATGACATACACACCTAACTAGTACCAGATGAGGAACTTCCGATTTCAATTTTGTATATACTCCATTGTTTACACCTTCATGACAGATGCATTGTCAGTGCCGAGTGGAACTAGTCTTTGCAACTCAAGTCCATTCTTGTTTAAACAATCTTTTAACGCATTGCATATTGCCTGCGCGTTGCAGTCACTCACTTCAACTAAATCGTATTAAAGGGAGTTAAATTACGTGAATATTGCGCGGTAATGTACTAAGACTGTTTTACTCCCTCGCTTCAGTTCAAATTCTGCTTTTTAATGTTCCCAAAATGATTTTTAAAATAATTTTACCCACCCCTAAAAAAGCACCAAATAATATTGTGAAGCACCAAATTCGCGCGACCGCGCTAAATGCTAAACTTTTGGCACTAAATGACTTGAAAAAGCACTAAATTTGGTGCGAAAAGCGTCAAAATCGCAACACTGAAACCGATCTGTTTGCATAAAATTTTTCAGTCTAGTTTACGTTTTTTGTTTTATTTCATTTGTTCCTTGAAAGAACTTTCTTGCTCGTTTCCTGTCCATCCATGGCATTCTTTGCATTCTCCTCAGGAATCTCATGTTCACTGCCATTAGATGTTTACTAGATTGTCTGCGGTAAAGCTGTAGAAATGTAAATAATATAACATAACATGAAGCTGTGCAGATTTACAGAACACAATGACGGAAAACAAAGGACGTTGCGACGATTAGCCTTCGTCAGCCAAGTGCGCCCAGGGAGGCCAGATCCATTGTAAAATTCCGACCCGATGCATGTTCGAACTCAAAACCACCGCGCCGTCAGGCATGCATCTAGGCACTACGCTAGCCTGTCTTTAGTGTTGAAAGCATACTTACAGTTGAAAAAGATTCGCTTTCTTGCGTTTAGGGAACATTCTAACGAAATATTTGTGTCCATTGATTTCCTCTTCTTCTTCCGCGTTCATCCAGAATGTTTTTTCAGACATCATTGCGGTGTGTCTAAGTTAGGCACACTTGGGCCGAAACCCTTAGACCAACACATCCGACTTAAGCGTGCATTTTGTTACCAGGTTAATGTCCAGGGGGACTCTCACTGTTGTGGTGCCGTCCACACCCCAGCTGGTCAAGTAAGAACGGTCGAAGACTTTACGGTCCGCCCTCAAGCGAAGGTAGGGACAGTCCATGGCCATATCCCGCCATCCAAGAAGGCTTCCATAATTGCACATCCGTTACATGGCCATGGCGCTCTGGTACCGGGCTCACCCAAGGAATCGCCACGTCCTGCACATGGCTGCTTTAATTCCTCACTTCCATGTATTGGGCGTTTCGTTGGCCTCACGCCACTCCTCGCACAAACCAGGAACGGTCAGTCTGCAGACGACATCCACTCAGCGAGATTTCGGTTCGGACGTGTGCTCGACAAACAAAATTGTCAGAGCTGTTCCAGGCACGATAGACATTTCACTTGTATGTAATTGCGTTGTGCCAGTTTTAATTTGCCACCCTTAGGCCGGCGCATCCGACTTCGGCTGGCGTTTTTTAATTAGGTTAAGCTTTCCCCGGTTTCGAGGGACATTAGACTCTTACTGTTGTGGTGTCGTCAACATCTCAGCTGGTCAAGGTAGAACGGTTAAAGACGTCACGGTCACCCCGCCATCCAAGGAGGCTTCCATAATTGCAGAGCCGGCACATAGCGCTCTCAAACTGGGCTCACCCAAGGAATCGCCACGTCCTGCTCATAGGCTGCTTTAATTCCTCACTTTCGTGTATTGGGTATTTCGTTTGGCCACTGGCCGCTCTCCACGCAGACCAGGGACGGACAGTCTGCGGACGACATCCACTCGGCAAGTTTTCGCTTCGGGCTTCCACGTAATGGCTTCGCTAGCCAAGCGTTCCATTTCGTGTCAATGAGACGCTCTTCCACCTTTGACTACGCTCACTCTATGAGTATAGATACAGACTTTCATCGTAACCATCGCGTGCGATTGGGGCGCTTTTTCTACCTTTAGTAACCGTTCACGATGTATGCTACATGTGCTGCCGGCTTAACACCTTACCTCCATGTATCAGTGAGCGAGAAACGGCCAGGCCCTCTCATCAGGGGATCCCTCATATCCCCAAGCTGAGAGCCTTCGAACAAGTATCTGGACCAGCATGTTGCGTCCTCAGCATTAGACCGCTATTTTGAGGTAGGTTAGTATCGGCCCGGCTCTCACATCCGAGGATTAATGGCTTAGAGGCGTTCAGCCATATCCCTCAGCTGAGAGCTTTAGAGTATGTGTCCGGACTAAGAATTCGTGGCATCGTGCGCCTGATTTGGATTTCTGGCTGCTATGCTCAGTCTACCTGCAGAACAGCAGATTGTGTCTCTCTTGGTCTGGTCCCTCACCCAAGGCCTGTCCGACATGTAGTTGCGTTTCCGTCGGCAGAGCTCTTGGGGTCATTGGGACACGCAAACCCTCTCTACCACGACAAGGTGGAGACATGTCAGAGGGGTGTCCATGGAATTGAGAGGTGGAGACAATGTCAGAGGGGTGTCCATGGAATTGAGAGGTGGAGACATGTCAGAGGGCTGTCCATGGAATTGAGAGGTGGAGACACGTCAGAGGGGTGTCCATGGAATTGAGAGGTGGAGACACGTCAGAGGGGTGTCCATGGAATTGAGAGGTGGAGACACGTCAGAGGGGTGTCCATGGAATTGAGAGGTGGAGACGTGTCAGAGGGGTGTCCATGGAATTGAGAGGTCGAAAATTTTGTAAACTAAAGGGGAACAATCTAATACAGATGAATGGTCCTATCGTTCCAAGAGAAATAACTCACACAATATTACTAGAAATTACTAGCAAACCGCATTCAATGTCTGCGAGAAATTAATGTACGTAATGAAACAAATACCGGTCACCCTGGCCTGGAGATTAAAGGCCATTCTCCGTAATCCCGTTTATCTACGTAGGGTAGCGTAGCGAGCGAGAATTGATTGCGGTTTTCGCCACGTTGGTGACTTACGGGATAAGTGAGCCAGCCGTTCCGAAAGCAATGGCAAACTACTGAGCATAATTATGCCAAGAAATCAACAACAGCGGTAAAATG
>JACEFZ010006441.1:0-5000 GCA_014155875.1 Cepaea nemoralis | reverse complement strand
TTGCCACTTAATACCAAGTATTCTTCGCAGACACCGCATATGAAAGCTGTTTAAACGTTTCTCTTGGCGTAAGTAAGTTGTCCAGGTTTCACTGCCATAAAGAAGAGTACTAAGGACACAGGCATGGTAGACGAGGACTTTTATTTTGGCAGTCATAAAATCTGATGGGAGATGCCTTGAAGAGATTAGAATAAGAATTGCCATTGCGAAGGTAGCCTTTTGAAAGATGAACAACATACTGACCAATAAAAAGATATCAATTGAAACGAGAAAAAGAGTGTTGAAGTGCTACATAGAACCTGTACTTTTGTATGAAAGTGAAGCGTGGACAATGAGCAGTCAAGCTGAAAAACATCTGATGGATGTGGACATGTGGTTTCTGAGGGAAATACAAAGAATACCATGGACAGCCAGAAAAACCAATTAACAAGTCCTTCAAGAAACAAATGAAGATCGTAAACTGATTAGAGTCATTAGACGTAGACTGTCAACATTTTTTGGGGCATGTTATGAGAAGAAATGACTTGGAGAACTTGGTGACAACTGGCAAGATCGAAGGGAAGAGACCAAGGGGAAGACCTAGAAGTAAATACCTGGATGGCTTGGCCACGTGGCATGGTCGAGGCAGAAACACGGAGCTAATCCCCGACTCTGGTGATCGAGTGAGATGGCAGAACATGCTTATCGGCATGGCACATGATGGATGGATTATCGAGCACACACGTGGCTAAACCTAAACATACATAGAAGTAGTAAATGTTCTGAAAATCTCCACAGAAATCTCAATTTATTTGGAGGGGATTGTGAGAACGCCCTCCCTCTCACTAGAAAATTACGCACTCGAGACACTCATCACGCTTAGGGCGATTGCAGGCGTTAACCCAACCAAAGCGCAAAGGAAGGGCCTCAACCTGTGAGCACTATCATATTTTTTTTGTGTTTTCCCCACAATTCTCCAATAGTGTGATTCCATTCCCCTTTCTCCCATACGGGTAGGGGAATCACTTCTTTAATTTTGGTTTCAAACATTATCTTTCATACAAAGCAGTATGTATTTAGATGGTATGTAACATTAACACTGTTATAGTGCAGACATGACGAGGGTCGGCTAGGAAATCAGGAAAGACAACTGTAGAAAGTTTAATTGGGTTTTAAAAATAAAAGAAATTAGAATAAACAGCACGAAATCGCACGGAATTGACGTAGGAGAGAATTCAGTTAAAAGTAGGTTGGTAACCAAAACAAGCTGAAAGGGTAGTTAACGTCTGAAGTCCGACCTGATTTAACAAATTAGGTTGTCATAATAAAGAACACTCTAGCCTGCAAAGTTCGCGCGACTGACGGACGTCGGTCGCGGCGATTGGGCAATCTTGAGCATGACCTACGATGGGTAGCGTTGTGATGTTCTGTTGTGATAATTTGGTGTCCAGTGTGTGCCGCGTGGTTACACACCCGCTTCACATGCGTGATCCGGGACTGTTTCCGGATCCGGTCAGGGATATGCACTACTGACGAGCTCAAACGAGGGCGAAACTCGAGTATAGTGCTTCCATATTGACGTGGATAGGCCTTAGGTTCATACCAGAATGCGATCGGCGTTGCCAGTAGTGGGTTGTGTTCAATATTTAAATTTCAAATCCCGAAACAACCACATAATCAATTGATTATTGCTCACTGGATTTAGGAGGCCTGGTGTTCCTTGCCAGTGAGAAGTCCTGATCGTTCGGGTCCCATCGATTGACGGACGTCGGTCGCGGCGATTGGGCAATCTTGAGCATAGCCTACGATGGGTAGCGTTGTGATGTTCTGTTGTGATAATTTGGTGTGTCCAGTGTGTGCCGCGTGGTTACACACCCGCTTCACACGCGTGATCCGGGACTGTTTCCGGATCCGGTCAGGGATATGCACTACTGACGAGCTCAAATGAGGGCGAAACTCGAGTATAGTGCTTCCATATTGACGTGGATAGGCCTTAGGTTCATACCAGAATGCGATCGGCGTTGCCAGTAGTGGGTTGTGCTCAATATTTAAATTTCAAATCCCGAAACAACCACATAATCAATTGATTATTGCTCACTGGATTTAGGAGGCCTGGTGTTCCTTGCCAGTGAGAAGTCCTGATCGTTCGGGTCCCATCGATTGACGGACGTCGGTCGCGGCGATTGGGCAATCTTGAGCATAGCCTACGATGGGTAGCGTTGTGATGTTCTGTTGTGATAATTTGGTGTGTCCAGTGTGTGCCGCGTGGTTACACACCCGCTTCACACGCGTGATCCGGGACTGTTTCCGGATCCGGTCAGGGATATGCACTACTGACGAGCTCAAATGAGGGCGAAACTCGAGTATAGTGCTTCCATATTGACGTGGATAGGCCTTAGGTTCATACCAGAATGCGATCGGCGTTGCCAGTAGTGGGTTGTGCTCAATATTTAAATTTCAAATCCCGAAACAACCACATAATCAATTGATTATTGCTCACTGGATTTAGGAGGCCTGGTGTTCCTTGCCAGTGAGAAGTCCTGATCGTTCGGGTCCCATCGATTGACGGACGTCGGTCGCGGCGATTGGGCAATCTTGAGCATAGCCTACGATGGGTAGCGTTGTGATGTTCTGTTGTGATAATTTGGTGTGTCCAGTGTGTGCCGCGTGGTTACACACCCGCTTCACACGCGTGATCCGGGACTGTTTCCGGATCCGGTCAGGGATATGCACTACTGACGAGCTCAAATGAGGGCGAAACTCGAGTATAGTGCTTCCATATTGACGTGGATAGGCCTTAGGTTCATACCAGAATGCGATCGGCGTTGCCAGTAGTGGGTTGTGCTCAATATTTAAATTTCAAATCCCGAAACAACCACATAATCAATTGATTATTGCTCACTGGATTTAGGAGGCCTGGTGTTCCTTGCCAGTGAGAAGTCCTGATCGTTCGGGTCCCATCGATTGACGGACGTCGGTCGCGGCGATTGGGCAATCTTGAGCATAGCCTACGATGGGTAGCGTTGTGATGTTCTGTTGTGATAATTTGGTGTGTCCAGTGTGTGCCGCGTGGTTACACACCCGCTTCACACGCGTGATCCGGGACTGTTTCCGGATCCGGTCAGGGATATGCACTACTGACGAGCTCAAACGAGGGCGAAACTCGAGTATAGTGCTTCCATATTGACGTGGATAGGCCTTAGGTTCATACCAGAATGCGATCGGCGTTGCCAGTAGTGGGTTGTGCTCAATATTTAAATTTCAAATCCCGAAACAACCACTTAATCAATTGATTATTGCTCACTGGATTTAGGAGGCCTGGTGTTCCTTGCCAGTGAGAAGTCCTGATCGTTCGGGTCCCATCGATTGACGGACGTCGGTCGCGGCGATTGGGCAATCTTGAGCATGACCTACGATGGGTAGCGTTGTGATGTTCTGTTGTGATAATTTGGTGTCCAGTGTGTGCCGCGTGGTTACACACCCGCTTCACACGCGTGATCCGGGACTGTTTCCGGATCCGGTCAGGGATATGCACTACTGACGAGCTCAAACGAGGGCGAAACTCGAGTATAGTGTGAGTTATTTCTCTTGGAACAATAGGACCATTCATCTGTATTAGATTGTTCCCCTTTAGTTTACAACATTTTCGACCTCTCAAATCCATGGATATCCCTCTGACATGTCTCCACCTTGTCGTGGTAGAGGGGTTTGCGTGTCCCAATGACCCCAAGAGCTCTGCAGACGGAAGCGCAACTACATGTCCGACAGGCCTTGGGTGAGGGACCAGACCAAGAGAGACACAATTGGACTGTTTGCGTGTAATTTTTATATTTCGTTTACGTTTTTTCATTTGTTCCTTGAAGAAATTTTCTCATTCATCTTTCTGTACACCAAATGGCATTCTTTGTATTTTCCTCAGAAATCCCATTTCTACAGCCATTAGATGTTTCATATCGTGTCTGTGGTAAAGCTGTAGAAATGTAAACAATATAACATAACACGAAGTAGTGCAGCTTTACAGAACACAATGGTGGAAAACAAAGGAGGTTGCGACGATTAGTCTTCATCAGCCATGTACAAACAGGGAGGCCAGATCTATTATATAATTCTGCCCCGCTGCAAGTTATCATAGTCCATTACCCCATATGGACAACAATCACCTTCTGATTAATAAGCCTGTTAGGGTAAACCCAGGGACTATATTCTGAGCCGGTGATGGACCCCACCTATACCTTCTCCTTGAAGGTGAACAGGGTAGGGGTAATGGTGAAATCAAATCGGATGCAGATTCGTACTCATGACCACCGAGCCGACAGGCGAGCATCTAGCGACTACACTAGCTCGGCTTCCGTGCTGAAGGCATACTTACAATTGAAAAAGATCAGGTTTCTTGCGTATATTGGAACGTTCTAACGAAATATTTGTTTCCATGGATTTGAGAGGACGAAAATGTCATCAACTAAATGGGGACAATCTAATCCAGATGAATGGTCCTATTGTTCCAAGAGAAATAACTCACACAATAGGACTAGAAACGTGTGTTGTTGGTTCTGACAATAAAAACTGAATGTATGGAAGGGATACCTACAATTTATATTTATATGCAACTTTTCTATGCAAACCGAATTTAATGTCTGCGAAGAATTAATGTATGTAATGTTATACTGACCAATAAAAAGATGTCAATTGAAACGAGAAAAAGAGTGTTGAGGTGCTAATAGAGCCTGTACTTGTATATGGATGTGAAACTTGGACAATGAGCAGTCAAGCTGAAAACATCTGATGGCTGCAGAAATGTGGTTTCTGAGGAGAATGCAAAGAATTCCATGGACAGATATGGAAAACCAATGACCAAGTACTACAGGAGACAAATGAAAATCGTAAACTGACTAGAGAAATTAGACGTAGACAGTCACAACTTTTTGGACATGTTATGAGGAGAAATGGATTGGAGAACTTGGCGACAACTGGCAAGATCGAAGGGAACAGACCAAGGGGAAGACCGAGAAGTAAAAACCTGG
>JACEFZ010006440.1:0-19231 GCA_014155875.1 Cepaea nemoralis | reverse complement strand
TTTTTTTTTTTTTTGTGCCTTTTGGGCCAAAATTTAGGCCAATAAATTGTTTAGCTCTCCCGGGTTTTTTCGTATCCCATGTGACCACCGAAAGGTGAGTCGTGGGCCATGTGAAGCACTTTCTCACGATGTATCTTAGGTAATAACACTTGCTGTATTGTGGTTTGATTTCTGGTATATAACCTGGTTGAAATATTGTTCTTTAGTGTGAAAGTCCAGGAAGCGTTTTCGTCAATTTTGGTTTTAATCCTACCAGTCGGAAATAATTCGAAAGAGTTGGATCAGTTTTCTGTTCTTGGATACATTCAGTGGTGGTAATTTCGGGTGAAATAATTTGTAGCGACTCGTGAAGTTGTTCGTCGTGGGTTTTGTGAGTCATTTGTCTGGTCACTACGTTGGCGTCTTCTGTCTGTTGTTGCACATTTACAGGTTCACAGTTTTGTTCTTTGCTGGCATCCTCAATTCGAGGTTTTATGCTGGTGGTGTAATTGAAAGATTCAACCGCCCCTGTGTTGTGCACCTCTGTGAATTCGTTTGGAATTCCGTCATTGGTGGTCTCCCTTGTGCTTTTGGCAGTTGGAGACATAAAATTTTGTTCTTTTGTTCTGGGATCACTATTTGATGTTTGAATGCAGTTTTTTCGTTCCCATTCTTTGATATCTTTCTCAGAACATGATTTTATGTTGGGAAGATTCCCGAGAATAATGTCCGCGCACGGGTTTTCTAATACCGCGCACAGCACTTGTCCTGACACAAAAGGTGTTTGAATTTCGGCCAGTGCCAAGGGGTATCTTTCGATGGTACCTGCGAATGTGCGACATGTGATATAGTCGTGTGTGTAGTCTCTGTCATTAATTAAAGTCTTTTTAATGCCAACCAGAGTCGCTCCGCTATCACGCATGACTGTGCAAAGTTTGTTAGTTACAATACCTTTTACAAATTTTAACTTGCCTTTTGACGCTAAGGCTGCGTTGGCCATTTCGTTGGATATAGGGATTGTTGGCTACATTCAAGGGTGGTATCCAACTGGAACTTTTTACATATGTTACAGGTGTTCTTGTTGTTGGTATTGATGACTTCTAGGGCATTCACTGATTCATTCTCACTTTCATTCTTGATGTCACACTGATTAAGTTCTTCGATTTCTTCATCTGTAGATGTATCTACTAATGCTGCATTGGCCTGTTTCATCATCTTGCGGCCGTCGCAACGTCCACTATAGTGGCCGTACGCAGAACAAAAGAAGCATTTAACCGCTCTCCTATAGGCGTTTCTTTTGTTTCTTCGTTTTTCAACCATCATTTGGAGGTGATGTGGGTAAGTTGGTGCTTTGTCACATATAGCGTGTTCATGAGTTAAATGACAATATTGACACAGGATTGGTTTTGAGAATTTAGAGCGTTGTTTGAATTTGTTATCACTTGGTTTAGAGTATTTGGTGCTTGTGACAGCTGCTGTTTCATTCTGACTAGTGTTTAATTGAAAAATGTCACGATTTGCTGTGAAATAAGCACTCCCTTTCTGCTCGACTTCTTGAATAGTCCTACAATCACTCTGTCTTAGAAATTTAGAGAAAGAAGTGGGTATTGTGTTCATAATCTTGTCAATTATTATTAGATCGTTTAGTTTATCATAGCTGTTGTTTGTTTTCGCTGAGGTAATCCATTTAGTGAATATATCTTGAACTGACGAGACGTAGTCTATGAACGTTTGGTTGGGTGATGGTGACAATTTTGAAAACTGCAATTGGTAACCTGCTGTGTCTAATGAAAAGTGTTACAATATTCTATGTTTTAGATAGTCGTAATCTTTCCTCATGTCTTATGGAATTGTTTCAATCACTTTTAAGGGCTCTAATGCTAAGTTTCTCATAAAGATAAAGGCCCAATCGACTTTTGAAATGCTATGATATGACATTAAACACTCAAAGTTTTCTAAATATGCACTTATGGAATCTCCGGAACAGAAAGGTTTGACTAAGCCTTTATATTTGTTGTATTTTTGCTCCTCTTCATTACTCCTTAATTTATTTACGGAAATTTCCATGTTGGAGTCAATCTCCATTTGTTTGACTTTAAATTGTGTTTGCGTTTCTATTTCCTTTTGTTTCAAAGCTAATTCTATTTCTAACTTCTTTGTTTCTGCGTTTAATTGAGCTTGTTTGCTAGCAGCTTCGAGCTCCATTCTTTTCGCCTCCATTTGCATCTTTTTATCTTCAGCCTCCATTTGCATCTTTTTATCTTCAGCCTTCATTTGCATCTGAATTCG
Organism: Cepaea nemoralis; assembly: GCA_014155875.1. Lineage (NCBI taxonomy): Eukaryota > Metazoa > Mollusca > Gastropoda > Stylommatophora > Helicidae > Cepaea > Cepaea nemoralis. The sequence goes on along the minus strand of JACEFZ010006440.1, from coordinate 16,963 downwards.
TTTTTGTTCTCTTTCAGCTGCCCTATCTTCTCTCGCTATGTTTTCTGAATGCGTTTTTGCGCCCATTCTGACAGTTTATTTGCAGTATAGCCTAATTTAAGTCCTAACTCAATACACTGTTCCAGTGTTGACATTTTGTAAATTTAGCTAAATTTAAATTTTTAGAAATTAAATCCCTTTGGAAAAAAGTTAGGGCGTACACCAATTGGTTATGTCCCTTAATGTTTACATATACACTTTCTATAGAATAAATTCAAATGGACATGAAATTTGCATGTACATATAATAAATTGAAATACATAGAAAAAAATGTTACAGAAAGCACAAAAAATGAGTATCGTTTAGAGATACAATAAGCATGAAACCTATGGGACTTATCTGATTTGCTGGTGTCTTTGCTGTAGTGTTGTTGTTTGGTTCTCCGGTTCTTTCGCTACTGCTGGCGAACAATTTACATGCACACAACTTTTCGCGGAACAATCTGTCGTTGGAATGAAAAAGATTAGTATTTTGTCACAGTTATTGTCCAGTCATGTCAATGTTAAATTTTATACGCATGGTTTATAAGTAACTTTTCTAGAGGGACTACGATAGTTTATGAAAAGATGAGAAGATAGTCGCTGTAAACTTGAGACTTTGTCATGTATGAATGTTAATATATTTTACTTGGCAAAACCAAGAGCTGTCAAGAAATTGAAGTAGAATTTAATCGTCTTGAGCTTGCCAAAACCGGCTTAAGCCCCCAAATAGCCTGTCAACGTCCTAAAGACCTAGGGAAATGAAACTCGGGTTCAGACAGGCAACAAACTCCATTCTGATACTTTCTGATATAATTTATTCACAGTAATCTGGCGAAGAATGTGTTTCGCAGCCAGTTACAATATTTACGATATCACAGGAGTTCATAACAAAGCAATCATACACATAACCATCACAGCAAAACTCTATCAACTATCTTATAATCAACAATCCTTAAATACACTTGGTTTCTATCTATCAAGTCCCCCTTAAACTAAACCCTCCTTCGTCCTCGGTGTCCAGTCGCCGTCTGCCCTTTGACGTGTGTCGGGCTGACACGGGGTGTAACTCTCTTCGAGCTTCTCGTTGAAAAGGTCCTGGCACGCTGTAGGCGGGTTCCATCTGTGTCCACGGAGCCGTAGGCAAACTGACCCATCCTTCTCGAAGACTCGAGATTGTTCGAGCGTTCGAGTGGTTATGTTTACTTCCCTTATTTTGGTGTTATATCCCTTCTATAAATCCCTTCTAACTTTATGTCCATACCTACTCCATGTGAGACCTTGACAATATGCACTTCATCTCTGACCCGTAATATATATAAGGCATAGAAACAAACATTGAAATCTGCTATACAATCTCCAGAACAACAATTGTTTTTTTGTTTTGTGGACTTATGATAAGTTTATATGCTAAATCCCATAATTTTCCTTCAGTTGATTATGCAGATATTGATTTTTATATAGGGGGGAAACAAATGTAAATGACTAGTGGAGGATAAGTTATGAAGTTGGTGACCATCTCTTTACTTTAGCCTGACCAAGCGCAGAAAAATATAAACTTACAAAAATATTTTTATTTTTATGTTTTTTTCTTCTTCCAAGTTTGCATCCCCTTTACTATTTTTAAATATCATGCTCTAAATTACTGATTTCCTCTCTTTCAATGTTAATGTGTCTCTTTAGTTGAAGTATTTTAATAGGTTAAATCTTAGAATGCAGAAAGTACATCGTAAAGTAAACAATATAAAATGACCAAAAGTAGTGCAGCTTTACATAACATATTTACGACACATACAGGACGTTGCGGTGATTAGCCTTCATCAGCAAGCAAACACATCCACAAACACAACATATAGTCAAGGAGATCCCCTGTGACTACATCAAAAGGTGACGACAGGACGAGAAGAACAAAAGGATGAAAAAATGAAAGCAATGAAGAGAAAATTAGAATTGAAAAAAATGGTCATACTTACCTCACAGTTCCGATCTGTGAGTATTTCAGAATATCTCCGATGTATTCTTTTTATACCCAACCGACGGAGTGAGATGGAGGATGATAACGGGGTGATAGGTGTTACGGTTCAGTGAGCACATTGAAAGAAGGAGGGGGGAGCTGAGGAAAGAGGGCAGGACGACTACCTGTCTGGTAGGGGTATCTGAGCTGTCAAAGACTGAAGTATAGAGGTCTGAGGTCTGCCTCAAGATAGAAGACCACCGGGAAGAGTGGTCAACCTCAAGTAGATCAGAGGTAACACAGTGCCCCGATATGAGGGCAGGGTAGGTGATAGGAAGGGGGACTATTAACTAGTCTCTCATGAGACACGGAGGTATCGACCAGATAGTTAGTACTCTGGTCACGGCAGAATCACGCTTACGTGATAGCCACGGAGAAGTGGATTGCCACAGGAGACGGCTGCTATAAGCGTGCTGAGTGTGACAGCACGCAAAAAGCCGAAGGACGCACAAGGTCTTTCCGCGTGCTGTGTAGCCACGCGAGTAGGAAAGTCAGACTGGGGACTGACTTCTTAGCGAGCGCATCGTTTAGTGTCGATAGGAGTTTTTGTAACCAAGTAGATAGAGATTAGCAATAGGGTTAGGAAACTAGTGATAGGCAATTCTGTGGCTTTGTGTGTGATTTGATAGCGACTGTTTTGTAAATGTAAAGAGCCAACGGCAATAAAATGTATCATCCATTTCCTCTCACACGACTTGCAAGTTCCTTGTGTGGTGAGAGAAGTAATCCTATGATGCCTGAAACATCGGTTGCTGACAGGAGCAATCTTAGTGGATGTACTAACGAAGCATGAGTGGGCGTAAGCATGATGGTGGTACTAACCAATACCACATTATGCACTCATATATGTTATTATGAGGCGAGTCCTAAAGTCTGGGTGGACTGATATGCATGAGCGCACATACATACATATACACCGCTCAACAGACATTCATACACTAGTGTACATGGGCATGTGCAAGGTACATGTAAGAAGAGAGAGAGAGAGAGAGAGAGAGAGAGAGAGAGAGAGAGAGAGAGGGGAGGTGGAGGTGGAGGGAGGGAAATAGAGAGAAAGAGAGAGGTGGGTATCCTTCCTGTGATGTGCCTCATGGGGTATGCGGAGTAGGTCGGTCTACAAATACGAGGCCTCACTCATACTGTTCCCTATAAAATAAAGTCAGTAAGGTTGATTGTTATACCGCGTATTATAAGATCATATCACCCAATGTTTGTGTTATTGGGGTTGTATAAGATCCGACCACTGGTAATACACATGATGTGGGTAGGCACAGAGAAGCAAGATTGTTTGGAGAGAGAGAGAGAGAGAGAGAGAGGAGAGAGAGAGAGAGAGAGAGAGAGAGAGAGAGAGAGAGAGAGAGAGAGAGAGAGAGAGAGAAAAGTGCCTGCGACATAGCACATGAGGTATGCAGAATAGGTCGGTCTACAAATACAAGGTTTCGCTCATACTGTTGCCTATGAAATAGAGTCAGTAAGGTTGATTGTTATACTACGTATTTTGAATCAAATCACCCAGTGCTTGTGTTATTGGGGCTGTATAAGATCCGACCACCAGCAATACACATGGCATAGGTAGGCACAGAGAAGCAAGATAAAGTAAAGTAAATAAATGCACTACCTTTTTAATAAATTGTCCCACACTTGAGTTTAAATGGCATTCGAGTGAATGGCCATCCTTTAAAGCCATTCATCCCTTATAAACTACACGAAGGGGATTTGATACAGTTTGCTGTATGGAGCTGTCGCAGAGCTCAGTACACTTATAAATTGTAGATTTTATTAGAAAGCAGCAAGTCAAATGGTTTGGCAATGAAAGTAGGTTACCAGTCAACAGCATGCCACAACAAGCAATGATGTACAGACCAGATGGAAACAGAGGAAGAGGCCGACCACGTAAACGTTTGACGGAGGGAATAGCAGAATCCATGGGAATGTCGATATATGAAGCCCATAATCGGGCACTCTCACGAAGTTTGTACTTCATCTCGACACCGCAAGGTACAAGAGGAACATGATGAGATGAGAGATGAGAATATATATATATATATATATATATATATATATATATATATATATATATATATATATATATATATATATATGTGTGTGTGTGTGTGTGTGTGTGTGTGTGTGTGTGTGTGTGTGTGTGTACACATTATAAATATACAATCATGCCAGCACTGGAGTATAGGTTGTGAAATTCACCTTGTGATGGCCACATGCCGAATTAGATTGTGTTGCATATGAAGTGTAAATAAAACCATCAAACTTAGTGTTACCGTGTGTCCCGTCAAATCATTCTGTACTTGTGTATGTCTCGCATATGTTAGGTCCAGCGAGCCAGATTCATTAGATTGTAAGACCCTGACAAGCGTACAGTTCGTTGTGGTTGTTGTCATCAACGTCCATGAACGTCGTTCCACTTGTGTAAAGATGACGTGCCATCTTTTTATCACTGTCGATGTCAAGGTGTATGATGCTCTCTTGGAACTTCCAGTGGTTGTCTGTTTTTTGTGTAGCAGTGGTGATGCGTGTTTACTGCCTTTGTGTCCAATTATGCAGTGCTTCTGCAGTGGGAGCCAGATATGTGTTCTCGCGTCAGGATTGTTGAGCGGGCACGGAAGTTTGGTGCGTTCGTTGGGGTCATGGCACCGCAGGTTCACCGCTCGCCAGATGCCAAGGTGGGGCAATTTGTCATGGACTTGTGACGCAAGGCGTGCGGGGCGCGTTGCTGTGAATGGCAACAGCACATCCAGGCAGCACTCCATCTTTGGAGGTGTCGTCTCCTTGTCTAGAAAATGGGAAGGCGTCTTCATACCTTCTGCGTATATAAAGTATGAAGACGCCTCCCCATTTTCTGGACAGGGAGATGACGCCTCTGGGGATGGAGTGTTGCTTGGGTGTGATGTTGTCATCTGCAGCAGTGCGCTTTGCACGTTTTGCGTCACAGGTTTGTGAGTGGAGACCGGCAGATTGATTTGCCTTGTTGTCTGGCGAACGGTGTACTTGCGCTGCCATGACTTCAGCGAGTGCACCGGGCTTCCATGCAGAGCGCTTGCTCAGCAGTCCTGACGGGAGAGTGCATGTCTGGCTCTTGCTGTGGAGGCGCTGTATAGTTGGACACAAGGGCAGTGGGCGTGCAGCACTGGTGCTGCACAAAACACAGATTACTTACTCTTCGAAGCTCAGGGAGAGCATGGTACACTCTGACTTCAAGAGTGATAAAAACTTTTTTTTTCGTTACCCCTGACCTTTGCGCAGAAGGAGAAGGCGCCCCTTTCTGTGGATTAGGAGAAGAGTTTGATTATCTTTTCTTTTGTTTTTTAGCACATATAAGACATTTTAATTTAGATAGTGTATATCTATGGTCTCCCTGGACAAGGTGTTAACGTCATTGTTCGTATTCCCGTATATCCACGTGGGGAAATCAGCAATTGCGAGAATCGGCAGCGTTTGAGCCTAGCTGGTAACTTACAGAGAGTTTAATTATCTTTTTTTTTTTTTTAAATTTCAACTTAATTTATTTTTCAACTGTTCTAGTGCCATATTAGATTATCACATGAAAGTGAGCAGACAAGAAAATAAGATGTTTCCTGTGTTATCACATGAAATCAAACTCCTGATCCTCTTCATCTTCATGCTTCTTGAACTGTGATTGGTTTGATATGTTCGCCTTAGTCAGAGTGTAAGGAAAGGCTGAAATGTTGTTGTGAGATACATCAAAATACTGCAGTTTATGAACCAGATCAATGAAAGCTGGGATCTCTATAATCAGATTGTTGTGCAGATCTATGTGCTCTATGTTCCAGCACTTGAACATATCAATAGGAAAATCACTGACCTTATTGTTGGCTAATTTCAGAACAACAAGCAATTTCATGTAACAGATGCTTTCAGGGAAGACATCCAGGCGGACGTTTGTGAAGGTCAGGAATCTTAGTCGCTTGCGATGCTCCTTGTCACTTATCCTGGCTACAGGTGTTGTGTAGCTTTCAGCGGATGTCATTAGTGGGTTCTCTGCAAGGTACTTAACTAACACCACCCACCATGGATCCCCTTCTTATTACCATGATCGTGTTTTCTGCAGTATCTATCGCCGGCACAGCTGGAATATATATATATATATATATATATATATATATATATATATATATATATATATATATATATATATATTATATATATATATATATATATATATATATATATATATATATATATATATATATATATATAAAATTATAACATCCCTAAAGGAAAGAGACAAACACCTTGAAAATACTGTACCAGGAGAGTTTAATTTTTTTTTTTTTTTTTACAGCAAACATTTAATTATGCAATGACTGAGCCACGATAACAACACAGACTGACAAATATAACGCTGTCATCAAATACATGTTAGGCCAATGTTAGGCCACATTATAGCAACAGTAAATACTAGCATCAAAAACTTGCATGCAGAAACTACAGAAATGTCAGTCACAAAAAACGCGCCCTTGACATGTGGTGAAAATGACAAGTACCTCTGAAGTCAGAGTGGGTTCACCTGATGGCAAGGGACACTGGTAACAGGGAGGGCTAATCCTCACGCAGAAATAAGTCCAGTGCACTGGAAGTAGTAACACATGTAGGAACTACGCTTGGGTTCAAAGCGAGACACCAAAAATAGAAATTCTATTGATATTCCTCCATGTCAGAGTCGTAATCTATCCACAATCACATCCACCTCTGCCTCTTTCACCACTCAATTGTCCAGTCATGATGTTATCAAAAGATTCTCTTCTCATTACATGAGCAAAGAACATTGTTTGTCAATTTCTTACATTTGCATAGAATGTTCTTCTTCTTCTTCTTCTTCTTCTTCTTCTTCTTCTTCTTCTTCTTCTTCTCTTCTTCTTCTTCTTCTTCTTCTCTTCTTCTTCTTCTTCTTCTTCTTCTTCTTTCTTCTTCTTCTTCTTCTTTTTCTTCTTCTTCTGCGTTCATCCGGAGTTTCTTTTTTTCGGACGTGACTGCGCTGTGCCTGTTTACCAGCAGAGCTGCGTTCTTGCGCCGTTAGGCCGACACATCCGACTTCTGCGGGCATTTGTTGACCGGATTAACCTTCCCGGGGCATATAATGTTCTACTTATTGGCCTTTTCCAGGCACTTGTTAATTACTTTGATAGTCCAAGGCATTTACAGCAAACATCTCAAAAACCACATCTCTGTTACTTCCAAATTCTACCCAATCTGTTTCTTCATAATCCATGATTCACTGCTATACAGCAGGACGGGTTCTATATAAAATATTAGAACTTTCTTTCTGACATTCAATTACTATGACTTAATGCATATGATTATTTTCTGAAATGCAACCTACAGTAAATATAACAATCTAAATTCAAGCACAGAAAAAAGAGCAATTTTTCTCAAACTAATTTTCACATTAAATATAACAAGTCTAATTTCGCACACAGAAACAAAAACAATTTGTCAAATCCTCATTACAAGTATATCAACGATAACTATAAGTCTATCTACATTGGCAGCAATGAGAGGCAGTTGAAAAATGAGTGGTAGAACACATATCCAGTTGGATAGACAGAATATAATAAAGAAAGAAGACTGGTAACGAAAGAAAACTTACACACAGGAAACTGCTCACGTCATCAACAGCACGCAATCTCTTGGGAATCGGTCGTGTGAAAGAGACAGTGCATCAAGTGTGTTGTTTTAAACACAAAATAGACCAATGTTAAAGTTTGCAGAAGCCATTTATTTCATATAGACAAACAAACTTTGTGTAAACAAAAAGACATGATAGTAAGCTTAAAATTACTCATGTCATCACCAAGTGCCCTGCAGATGACGTAGGCGTTCATGGCTCTCCACAAATCTCGGTCTTTGGTGTTCTGGATCAACTCTGCTGATGATATTCCTCCATACCAGCATCTCAATAAGTCCAGCATTATTTCTTTTGGTCTGCCTCTGCCTCTCTTCCCCTCGATCTTTCCAGTTGTCATGATGTTCTCCAATGCCTCTCTTCTCATCACATGACCAAGGAAAGCTGTTTATCTCTTTCTTATTGTTGTATATAGTGTTCTAGTTTCATTAGCCATTTTCAGGCAATCGTTGTCAGTTACTCAGGTAGTCCAAGGAATTCGCAACATTCATCTCAAAAACCACATCTCTGTTGCTTCTAAGTTCTTCCTAATTTGTTCATTTACAATCCAAGATTCGCTGCCATACAACAAAACTGGTTCTATATAGCATTTTAGCCCTCTCTTTCTTACATTCATTGATAGCGACTTATTGCATAAGATACTCTTCATTTTCTCAAATGCGGCTTTTGCCTGCCCTATTCTGCTCTTAATCTCTGTTGTACATCTTCTATCTGATGTTATAAGTGCCCCTAGGTATTTAAAATTATCCACTTGGTTGAGAATTTACCCTTCTATTTTCATGTCATATTTTGGTGTCACCATTTTCTTTGATATCACACTTGTTACTGTTTTCTTGATATTCAAGGAGAGTCCTTTATGTGCACGCTCTGTTACTACAATGTCCAACAATTGTTGTAGGTGTGTTGCATTATCCGCCACCAATACTGTGTCATCTGCATAGCGTATATTGTTTATAAATTATATTATAACCTCCGATTAGTATTCATGGCTTCCCTTTGATCTCTCTCATTATCACTTCGCTATATAGGGAGAAGAGATCCGGTTACTCATGTAAACAATTTACATTACCGTGGGAATATGTGTGTTGTATATTTCAGCTTGAAGGATTTATCTTATTGCTTTAGTTGTTGTGTGATTTCTGCAGTCACCTGACAAGAGGCAGCAAAATATGGCCAAACAATGAATTGTGCAATCTATTATTTGTGCCTTCATTATTCAAATAAATACACCAGCCTAAATTCACACACAGAAACAAAAGCAAACTCCAAGAAGTACATTCAGCAAAGCATGTACAATGTGAGTATCAGAATCAGAAGCATTCTAAAAGACCATTAAGCAAACGTCTATATGTGATTGTCAAATCAAAGCAGTGAAATAATAACATTGTCATGCACGCCTTGAAGCAGCAGTTCTCCAAAGTTACAATCTTCTTTCGTTTAGCGGCTCTGAGGGTCCCTACCAACGCCAGAGTTTAACTCTTTTTTTTTCCTCCTTAGTCTGGTTTACTGTGCTGGTACAAAACATGTTGTTATCTCTACTGTTAAGTGCTTTTTATCTTGTCCTACTTTTTAGTGCCCACAAGGTTACTGTTCGTCCTCCAATTATTTAAATACCAGGAGAGAACAAATTAAGTGTTGTTTTCACATACAAGCTGATTGTACTGAATCATACCTCTGATAAATTATGTTAATCACTGACTTCCATCTATGATTAATGGCTGCCATATTTGGTATAATTAGACATATATATGCAAACCTTATATATGTTAAACAGATAACAGATAACCCAACTGCCATGTATGGTTAAAAAGATAAATAATCAAGTGCAATCCTGAATGGTGTGGGCGTTCATGGCTCTCCACATCTCAAACAGAATGTATCAACTTGTGTGCTGACATTTTTCTATGCAATGCTGAATTCCTCTGTCTCTTTTCCCAGCTGTTGCAACGTGTTTCAGTTCTTCTATGCTAATCTGAATCTAGGCAGTATTCATTTGTCTGTCAGAATGCCTCATGATGCTCTCACACGTTCATCCATAAATGTCCTCTTATTGATTTTTGCTTCACGCCTGTCATCATTTGTCACTCAAGTAATGGAGACATGAAAAACTTTTCACTTGTTCTAGTCTTGTCTCTTTGTAAATATGGAGTTTCATCTCTTTTTGCCATTTATCATTTATTTTGATTACTGTCTAAATAAGGTTTTCAACTCTAATTGTATTACAATGTCACCAATTTCACGCAGACGCAAAATTAGAATGTGGACATACAGTACCATGCTCAACTGAGAGTGTAAATGCAGCCTTAGCCTCCAGAGGCAATTTTGTGTTCCACAATGCAATGGTCAATGATACACCATGCCAATGTTTGCTGGACAGCGGCAGCACCCTTATTGGTCTTAGAAAGGATCTAGTGAGTCCAGGTGATTATACAGGCGACTCTGTCAAATGCCGAACCTTTTCGGGTAACGTTGAAATTTACCCTTTGGCCAAAGCCCGTATTAACACTCCTTTCCTTTCTGGTACCTTTACTTGTGCAATACTTGACAACCCTTGTACTGACTTAATTTTGGGTTGCTTACCCCAATTGAAACAATGTACTAGCGATGATATAGCTGCATGGGAGAAATTAAATGCAGCTAATGCAACAACCAGAGCTGACTCTAGAAAACATCAAGACACACTACAAGATGAGAGACTACTGTTGCTTTCTCCAACTAGCACAGATGATACCAACAGACAAAAATTGATAGAACAGCAGAAAGCTGATCCTAGTGGGTCTCCTTATTTAAAATTATTGAAAGAAAGAGCCAAAGTGACCAAAAATGTCTCATGGTTCTTTAAACCTAATAATGGCTTTCTTACTAGATATTTTACAACTGATAACCATGAGAATCAGCAAACGGTGCGACCTGTACAACACCGCCTAACTGTGAAAAAAACTGCACATGAGTCACCGCTTGCTGGTCACCTGGCATACGACAAAACCAGGGCTAGATTTCAGGCTCATTTTCATTGGCTAGGGTTTTGGAATGATATAAAATTATTTCATCGTTTTTGTAATGTCGGTCAACAATTAGTACATAAGGGTAGACATCCCACAGCTAAAGTACTACTTTCTACACTGGCTTCTAGACCTTTGAGAGGGAGGGTCAAATTTACCAATACACAAACAAGGGTGCTTGAACAATTGGTCGTAAACCAGATCAAAACATACTTCAGTTACTTCCAGACAAATAAAATGGCAAGGACCATTCAAGGTGGTACGTAAGACTTCAAATGTTGACTATGAAATATCGATAAACGGACACTTAAAGATATTCCATGTCAACATGTTGAAACTTTACTTTTCACGACAAGAGACAGGAGTAGAAACAGACGAACACAGTGCACCCACACCTAATAATAAGACGACAGACATACATAGCGCAACTACACTAGTTAGCGGGACTGGCAAATCCGACAAGATGCATACATTTAGTGAGCTTACAGAATACGCATGATATATGTTTCCATACTGATGACTGGACAACACACTGACTGAAACTAAAACATGTCTTTGACAGGTTGCGACTCTTCGGTCTCACTGTCAAACCGAGCAAAGTTGAATTGGGCCTAAAAGAAATTGACTTTTTGGGGCATGTCATTTCACAAGGTCAACTTAAGACTGACAATAGAATTATTACAAAAATTATGAATCTGACCATGCCTACCACAAAGAAGCAGGTCAGAAGCCTTTTGAGGTTAGTAAAATTACTATAGCAAATTCATACCAAATTTAGCGGAAATTACAAGTGTATTTTCCAATGTTTTAAAAGCATCTGTAAAATTAAATGTCAAAGATGCATTATTAATTTCTGCATTGTCAAAATTGAAAATCCTTTTTAGCAATGTAACAATCCTCCGCTTGCCTAATCCTAGGCTCGTTTATTATCTTAGGATAGATGCCAGCAGAATCTCCATCGCTGCAGTACTAGGCCAATTTTATGATGGCATCTTCCACCCGATTTGCTACGTGAGCCGTAAGATCACACCTGCTGATTCCAGATATTCCAGATCAGAGTTGAAAAACCCTAAGCGTCATCTATGCGGTGAGAAAGCTCCATCGATTTCTGGCGGATGTTCACTGCATTGTCCCGACTGACAACTCCCCAATCACGGTCATACAAAGTGGTGTGCATCGGAATGACCATATATACAGGTGGTCGCTAATACTATAAAACCATACTTTTAGTATAGAACATATTAAGGGTAAGGACAACATTCTGGTTGATACCCTTAGTCGACCATCTGATGTAGAAATACCAGAGATTCCACATAAGTGTGTAGAGTAATAATTGTTAAAATAGTACAGTATAATATTCTATGTAAAATATTGTATGAATACATAGACATTGTGTGCTAAACTATGTACTAAGAACAGTGATCTACCATGTGTCCGTAGACATCAAAAGAAGAACTGTGCTCCGAAAAACAAATATATCACCCTGTGAACTGGAACAGCTCATTAATTACTAAGCTCCATATGTGTCCGGTGAATCATTTGTGTTAAGCAGAGAAAACAGTGTCAGAACAGTCCATAAATACAGACACAAAAAAATACTGATCTACGACACAAGCGAACTCTACAGGTGCCATACCCATAGGACACAAGTATGACTGTGTATTGTATTTAATATACCCAGGACAAGTGTAATTATATAGTAGGCCAATGAAAGCAATTTCTGAACATTGGGACAACAACTAACCTGGGGTATTTAAATACTATGTATATAAATACTTATTGTGATATGTATTATAATATTTTAATAGTGTGATAAATTATATGTAGATTAGGTAACTTTAATTTACATTTAGAGTTAGGAAATAATATAGTTTTCATTTTTTTTAGTAGTTTACATAAATCATTATTTGACCAACTTACTTACCTTAAAAGTAGAATAGATAGTAGTTTAGATAGGAATAGTACCATTTAGTTTATTACATTCCACTTTGTTTCATTTCATTTGAGTTCATTCCATCCGAATGAACCATTCCATTTAACAAAGGTTATCATTTAGTATTATCATTAGTTTACACCATAATAGGATAAAAAGATTATATAATTTAACATACATCATTTACACCATTTAGATTAAGAATATCAGTCATATTTTTTTTTCATTTAAAAACATCATTTATAATTTTGCTATATTTCAAATTACTCATTTTTAGAAAGGTACATAATTCATTAGATTTTACATTACCCATTTCACAAAGGTATATAACTCATCTCACATCAACTTCATTTTAAATAAGTTAGATTACATCCCTTAAATTAGATAAATATTAGGATTAATGGAAGCATATCTTAGCATTAACGTGACAAAATAAATTAAAATAGTTAACACATTAAATACACATTTATAGTAGTAGTATTAGTATGTCAGTAGTTAGAGTATTATTACAGTAAAATATAGTTGGTCATAAGACCAAGGGTATAAACCATCAACCCTTTGTTCTTACATGTAAATATGTTGTATATACATGACTCGTGCAGCGATTTACGCACAGTCATTGAGCTCAACTTTCTCAAACTGAGCCAAACTTGTACAGTGTCACTCCAAGGTTTTTAAATAATTGGGAGGGTGAAAGATGTGTAACAGAAGTGTGAAAGTGAGAGCGAATGTAAATTATACAGGAGAGAGCGAAATCGGTCAGCGGATGTTTCTGCCGCTCAACGCGACTTTTTATATTTTGTCTGCGTCAAATCGTTTGCTTTCAATGTTGAAAATGTGCTGTGATGAATGTGTTGTGTGTAGTTTAGTTTAGATCTTAGATAAAGTATTTTAAGTCTCATGAAACGGAAACGTAGTCAAGAATTAGTGTTATACACTTGTTTGTGACCTCATTTAACCGAATTATGGCACTTGAAAAACTAACTTACATACACATGATAGATAGATATACATGTTACAATGTAGACTATATTAGTAATTACATCCAAACACGCAAACAACCGGAAAAACAAACATATAATTGCATACATATTTCATAGATCAAAGGGAGATAACTTCGGATCAGGGGACATAATAGACAACGAAACACTAACTTAACAGTGAAATATAACTTTACACGCGGAAGCGAAATAGGTAAAGCCTGTCGCACACAGCTTGGGTATGGTTGTTTAATATTATATGGGGGACATGAAGCAATTCTTGTGTTGACCCTAAGAAAGTCAACTTTGTATGGGTAGTAAGTTAATTTACTATTGGAGGGCAGGTCTTATAAGACAACGGTCCGGTTCAGACATACCCTCTAATTAATATAATATTGCGATTGAGAAGAGGGCTCACGCCACCAGACAAGTTTGTGGCGATTGCCAGTAGCCAAGTAAAGTGATACTACATTGTGACAATAGTCAGTAGAAGTCTATGGAGTTACCCAAAGCCAGGTTATCTACAGTCTTTGACAAAAAAATTAGAGACACTAATTTTTAGAAACCTCTTGCGTCACAACCAATGACTCAAAGTTGATGACGCAACACAGGAGGGGAGAGGTGTGGTGTCAAAGACTGCAGCATAAGGGAAGAATGGTCAACCTCAAATAGTTACAGTGACACAGTGCCCCGATATAAGGGCGGGGTAGGTGTTAGAATGGGGACTATTAACTAGTTCTCTCAAGAGACACGGAGACGTGGAACAGATAGCTAGCACTCTGGTCACGACAGAATCACGCATACGGGATCGCCACGATTGCTACTCAACCAAAGACAGCTAATGTCAGCGTGCCAAGCATCACGCACCAGAAAGCCGAAGGACACGTCAAGGTCCTTCCGCGTGGTGTGTAACCACGCGAGCCAACTAGTCAGACCGGTGACTGACATTGTAGAGAGCAGATCGTTAGATATTGATAGGAGTTTTGTGTAACCAAATAGATAGAGATTAGCATAGGGTTTAGGAAACTAGTGATAGGCAATTCTGTGGCTTTGTGTGTGGTTTGATAGCGACTGTTATGTACTTGTAAAGAGCCAACGGCAATAAAATTGTACCATTCAATTCCTTTCACACGACTTGCAAGTTTCTGTGTGGTGTGGAAGAAGTATCCGATGAGGCTGACACATGAGTTGTTGACAATACTGCTCATTAACTTCACTATTGAAACATGTTCTAAACATACTGTCATTAATTAACTTCACTATCGAACATGTTATGAACATACTGCTCAGTAAACTTCTCTATTGACTGATGAAAAAGACCAAATAACCATTAAACACCAAGAATAATTAATAAGTTAGATTGATTCCAATCTCCTGTAGGTTCCCTTGAAGTTGGCTATAAACTCTTCCATAGATATGAAGCCAGGGGGCCTTGTAGCAGCTTTGAATTTGAACCGTGATAGCAGAGAAACCAGTTTGGTGAAGACAATAAAGACTGCCTCAAACAGCAGCAGAAAGTTCAGACCATCCTCGTCTTCTAGTATCCTTGTCTTCTAGCAGTCCTGATCCTCTAGTATCATGCTGCCCTCAACCAGACACACAAAGTCATGATACTGATATGTCAAGAATGATCAAATAAAGACAGCAAGAAGTCCATGTCTGAATCAGCATTATCAGCAGAGTTTATCTTTGATATGATCACATTGTCACTGCTTTCTGACTGTTCTGTTTTATCTGGCTTCCTCTGCTTTTTCTTGCTCTTAGAGTTCAGAGGTGTACTTGGCTGGTCTTCGATAAACATCTTCACATTTTCATGAAACCTGTGTATTCTTGCACAATTCTCCTCCAGTTTTCTGTTGGCTGAAGATGTTAAATACTTCAAGTAATCATTTGAAACAAGAATATTTCCTTCAGAAGATAAGGGTGCTTGAAGTGAATGAGTGCTTCTTATTGCAATTATTATCTTCCCTGTTGTGCCATCTGTTTATCCCAGAGATCCCAAAACCAGATGCTACAAATGCTTACTATCGAAAGATGTATACGTTGTGAAGAGAAACTTAATTATGCAATGGTTAACTTTAAAAGACATCCAAATATAATTTTGTAAACAGTCTGCTTTTAATTATTGTAATGCAAATTATTAATCAGATGATACTAAAGAGACATTTGAATTTATTACAATATGTATAGCTAATCGTTTTATGATACGCATGGCTCGTGATTACCATAAAAACATTTTATCATTTCCTTTCTGATAATGAAAATGTATTATTGAAACTTGTAGTATAGAATTTGTCAGAGTTATTTCCCCTATATAAATGCTAATGAGAGGAATTCACAACTGCATATTATTTCCCTTTGTACACGCTCATTGCAGTGAACTGACAACTTGCTGATAACAACTTCCTTGACAACTGACCTTGCTGTGAACTTATTATTATCATTATCATTATCATTATTATTATTATTATGGGAACGCAGGGGTGTTTCCAAGGCACCAGGGCCGGGTTACATACTGGCCAAGATCTAGTGACGCGTCCTCGTCGAGCGTCCTCGCCGAGCGTCCTGGGCGACAGGTCCCTTCGGGGTCCTGGCTAAAGTCAGTACGATCGCCGATTCCTCCGAAGTCGGAAAGTGTCTGTGTCACATTAGCCTGTACGGCAAGGACCCACCAGTCTGCACACCAATAAGCCAGAAATGGGACAACGGATACTCACGCAAACGTCAGGTCCTGTATGACATCACACTGATGTTGGACAACAGGATGCCTTCATCCGACATACAGAACTTCGCCTCGGAACTCAAGCCAACGAACACAAGCGAGCAAGCAAGCAAGACCAAGGGGAAGAGCTAGATGCAAATACCTGGATGGCTTCGCCATGTGGCATGGTCGAAACAGGAAGACAAGAGCTGATCCACGACTCTGGTGATCGAGTGAGATATCAGAACATGACCGCCCAAGCTTACCGGCATGGCACATGATGGATGAATGGTGTATTTATTTGCTGATGAAGGCTAGTTGCTACAATGTCCTTTGTTTTGCTTAACTGTGTTTCGTAGAGCTGAATTACTTTGTGTTATCTTATATTGTTTATATGCCCACTGCTGTACCACTGTTCCACTAATTTTATTGGCACAAAAGACGCAACCGGTACATTCAATATTTGGGTCAACGCCTCATCATTGACTAAACGTACCTTGAGAAACTGGAGAAAATTGTAGCACACAGACTTGCTTGGGACTTGGAACAGCTCGGCTGCTTCCCCCCCGGGGCCCAACAAAACCCTTGGGGTTTTTGGGGGTTTACAAGGGCGGCAAAAAGAAGTCCCCAAAAAAAGGGGCTTGAATTTTGGCC